>ML108505.1:41080-68677 GCA_003697995.1 Taxidea taxus jeffersonii | reverse complement strand
TTTAAAAAAAAAGATTTAATTTATTTATTTGACAGAGAGATCACAGGCAGGCAGAGAGGCAGACAGAGAGAGAGAGATGGGGAAGCAGGCTCCCTACCTAGCAGAGAGCCTGATGTGGGGCTCGATCCTAAGACCCTGGGAACATGACCTGAGCCAAAGGCAGAGGCTTTAGCCCACTGAGCCACCCAGGCACCCCTATGCTGGGGTTTTTTATTATGAAAACTCATCCTTTAGTTCTGGAAATTTTTCTTGATTTATTTCTTTGATTCCCTCCCTTTAGTGTCATTGTTCTTTTTTCTGGAAATTCCATTATTCATATATAAGACTTCTAAAATGGTCATTTAATATCTTGACTTTTATTTTCTATTTTTCATCTATACTTTTTGTTCTGCTTTCTGGGAGTGTTTTTAGCTTTATCTTCTAATCCTTGTTGGCACTTTCATTTTTGCTCTGATTTTTAATTTCTAAGAGCACTATTTTGTCTCCTGAATGTTCTTTCTGTGGCACCTTGTTCTTGTTTCATAATTACAATTTCTTTTCTTAATTCCTTGCAGATACTAATGATACATAGTTTTGAAGTTTTCCTCTCCCTGCATAGTTTCTATTTTTTTTCTAGTGGCTTTATTTCTGCTGTTTTGGACTCTCTTTCATGCTTGAGGCTTTCATTACTGTTCTTGTTATCTAATACTGCTTATGAAATTATTCCAAAATCCAGTGGCTTAAAACAACCTTTTAATACACTCATAAATTCAGTGGATTGGGAATTCAGAAAGGGCATAGGAAGGATGGTTCCACAATGTCTGAAGTCTAAGTGGGAAGGCCTGAAGGGTGTGGTGGTGATATCTGGTGGCACGAATCACTTGAAGGTATCTTCACTCACATGTTTGTGGGGACACTAGCTATCGGCTGTGGCTTCATCTGGAGCGATAAGTGAGATCACTTATGTGTGGTTTCTCCATATATCCTAGACTTCCTTATAACATGTAGAGATCAATCCGTTACACGGTGGCTCATGCCTTCAAAAGCAGCTCAGTCTCTGAGAACGAGGCAAAACCCTTTTCTAATGTAGTTTTGCAAGTCACATAGTGTCATTTCTGCTATATTCTACTGGCCAACTGATGGGTCAGCCCAGATTCAAGGAGTAAGAGGAACAAAACCTACCTCTTAATGCGAGGATTGTCAAAGAATTTGAGGACATGTTTTTAACACTGAGACATTTAATAATCCTTGGCTATCTTAATATTTTTTACTAAATAAAAAGCCAGGGACTAAAAGGTTTTTGGAAGCTCTGTGCATGTAGGTAGGGCTGTAGAGTATAGACTATAGAGTGATATGGCTGGGCTGTTCCACTGGGGAGACCCAAAGGTCAGCAACTTCAGCTCTTTTCTGTTGGGCTGCTCTGACAACCCAGAGAAGGCCCTGTCACTCTCACGAGTGGCTGCCGAGGTTAGAGGAATGGGGAAGGAGAAGCCACCTGCACAACTCTCCCCTTCTTCACTTCCAGGTTCACCAGTACCTGTACCATCAGACCAGAGGAGACCCTTTAACTCTTTAGAGAATAATCCACCAGCCTCTCCTTTGGGGCAGGGAGGGACAGAAGCTGTGTCCTAGGGAAGGGGATTTGGGCCTCTAAGAGTTTCTTAAGATATTTTCAAGCAGTCTTGCTGTTTTTGATCATGCTTTCACCCCTATTTCCAGAGCACCTAATGCTGCCAATTCCTGAACCTTTTGGGAGCTCCCATGGAATAAATCAGGTCACTTCTTACATTTCCACACTACCTATTTGGGATTTGCTTTCTCAGGACTACTAAATCAGTTATCACTTCATCTGTTTTCCAGCTTTCAAAATGAGGCTTTTCCTGCTTCATTCCTGATTTTTCCTGTCCTTGTGGGGTTATCATTTCTTGGAAAAAGGCTTTATGTTAACTTCAGTGAAGTTTCGTAAGGAGCATAATGCACACATTAATTATGCCATCTCTAACCAGAAGTCCTGATTAAGCAGACACTAAAAAAGACAAAATACTAGGTAACATAATCATTATTAGTTAGGGGTTTAGATAAAAGAAATTGCTGTTAACTTTGTCACATTGTAAAAATGAAGTGAGGACCAATATTCCCCTGCAGAGGATTTGGGATGAACAGCTGTGTCTTAACCATAGAGTGGAGACCTGCTCAGCAAATTAACAGAAGAGAAGAGCTGAATAAATTTAAAAGAGAAGAAAAATTAAAATTTTCTTAGAAAATTTCTAAGAAAGCCTGGGTACAAGGCCCTCAGAGCAATAAGCATGGTTTAAATGGTTTAAATGATATTTCTCCTTTAAATTGTCTGGGTTGCCTGGTGACTTGGAACATCTTTCCATGTTCCTCCAAACCAGTTTGTATGTGGCCCATATGGGTGTGACATTCAGGTTTTAGGATTCTGTCTCTAAGAAAATACCATCCCAGGGCTCCGTCATATAGTCTTGGTTTTATCTTCTGAAAGCTCAGTCTAACTGTAACCCCAAAGGATGCCCCTCCTTAATACTTCCTTCTGTAGCAGTACTTGTGGTGGCAGGGTAAGTAATCCCATTGACGGCAGTCCCACTGCCATCAGTATCAACCACTAAACCAGCATCTCCTCTTTCTAATGTTCACTGAACATTAACTATGGAGCGAGCTAATAAGAACTTTTTATCCATATCTCACTTTATCTTCATAGCAATTCTATGAGGAGAGGACTCACTTTATACCTGACATAAACAAGAGTCACCTCGGGCTGTCTTCTGAACCTGCACTCTTTAAGTGCAATGCCATGCTGCCTCAGAGGGAGAGAGCTACCCAAGCCAGAAGCTGATACAGTGGATATTATGCAAGAGCTGGGAAAGAGAAAAATCCACAGTGCCTGAAAATATTACTTTAGGTATTTGAATGAGAAAACAACAAAATCAAAACCAAAAGGGAAGTTCAAAGATCCCAAAGCAGCCAAATCACAAAGATCTCTTGGCTTTGCCCCATGCAGAGAATGTTCTGTAGAAACTATATTGATAATTCAGCAATAGGACACTTACAAAATGTTTGCTGGAAATGAGACAGTGTTGGAGCTTCTGGGGCAATGTTGTAGAAGTGAGTTTTTAGAGCTCCGCTCACCAGTAGATTATATGCCAGATCAGTTATATTGATGCCCACAATTGCAAACGAATACCTGCAGAGTACAAACCACAAAACCAACTGTGTGTCACATAAGCATTTAAAAATAACCTAATTTTTAAATTACTGCAGAATTATCAGAGTGGTAGGGTGCTATTCCCTTTCTACCCAATCTTTACTCTGAATGTTGTAACTTACTAGAAAATGCCAGTAATGTAACCAAGGGAATTAAGAGTCCATATGCTTTGATTTGGTAATTCCATTTCCAAGTATATGAGAGAACAAAATAAAAAACGAAGAGCTTTATCTCAAGGATAGTCATTATAGCAATATTTATAATGGCAAAGACAAAGAAACTATTCAGATATTCTAAAGAAAAGATGACTGGTGAAATAAATTACGGTAATCTCATATGTTACAGCCAATAAATACTGTATTCCTAAAGAATATTTAAATTGGAAACATTATGTATGAAACAAGCTACGTTTTATTATATGCTCACAAATGTGCACAAAAAGAGGGCGAGAATGAAGTGCCACCAAATGTTACTATGCTAAGTTAGAGGAATAATATAAGGAAAAATATAATATATATATTTTTTTGCTTTCCTGTATTTTCTATATTTTCCATAATCATATTTTACTTTCAAAATGAGACAGAATTTAAGTAAGTATCTTGACATTCAGAGTATATTTCCTAGTACCTTTTCTACATGGTACCAAAAGTTAAATGGAATTGATATCTTAAGTCTCTGGGTAATATAAGTCCAGCACATTGAAAAAAAAAAAGGAGTTCTCCATTCAGAAATATTTTTGAATGAAATGGGGCATTAAAAAAAACTAACAAAGTAAATTTATAATCTAATAGCCTGATACTTGATAAAAGTCCTTAAAAAAAAAAAAAACCTATCAGATACACTTTTTTTTTTTTTTTTTTAAGTCAGCTCCACACCCAGCATGGAGCACAATGCAGGGCCTGAACTCATAACCCTGAGATCAAGACCAGAGCTGAGAACAAAGTCGGATGCTTAACCAACTGAGCAGCCCTACCCTACCAATTATAATTCTAAATGATGATTTCTGAAAATCATTTCCATGTAGTTAGAGCTTTGTAAAGATTGTCAGTTGGTCAAAGGGAAAGTAGTACCATAGAATCCCACAAATAAATCCAAAAACATATAAACAGGTTCTTTTAAAAGTCCAACTGGATTTTCATCAGGACATTTTGTCATATTTTATAGTATTCTTAGGGCATTTTTTTTTTTCTGGCTCAGGTTCTGATTGACAATCTTTATATATGAAATCCCACACTCACCCAATTGCTTTATCCATCCTTTTCTTCTCCCACTCTGCTTTGCTGAATTTGCTAAATGAATGAATAAAAAAATAAGATTTAATCTCTAATTGGTAATTACTCTTTTAATGTTTATATTAAAACTGTTGACTAGATGCAGAGATGTCTATAACTCAGTTCTCAAACACTAACCAATTTAAATTTTATCAATTAAAAATCCACAGTAAAATTTATGTGGAGCTCAGAAATGGGATTATTTAAAGCCCTGCTACTTATCCCCTATTCCCTTTAGTGCAGTGGTGAGAGACAATCCTTAAGGTGAAACATTAAAGTACTTTTTTATGAGATCATTGATTATCAAATGATACTTTCTCCATGAACCTTTGCCTGGTATGTCTCTCCTAACCAGATGCTCCCTTGCTCTCTCATAATTCCCCCTTGCATTTCTTTTGGTTTTATTTCATGACATTTTTCTTATTCATTCTTATTTGTGCTGTCTGGCTCACTGTACATGCCAAATAAATGTTTACTGATGAATAAAGTAGTGAACTAGTGAAAGGAAGGAAGGCAGGGAGAGAGGAAGGAAGGATATATAGGTTTTAAAAACTCTGTTTTGACAAGTGCTATGGCATTTCCTCTGTCTAAGCTAAGAAGCTAGCTAAATCATAGCAGTTCCATTTTAGTCCATTTTATAATTTGAGCTTCCAAATAGTCTTTCTAGAAAGGGGTCTATCACAGAAGTATTCTGAAAATACTGCTTTGCATTCTTTACTTTGCGGACTCACAAGTCCTTCCCATTCTCCCCCACTCCATACCATCAGTGCTTTGTAAACAGGAAAAATGTTCCACTCCTCTTTGTAGGTAATGTAATCCTCATTTTACAGAAAAAAATGTGGTTAGCATTTGAACTAAGTAACATTTCAGAACTAGAGTTATGAATATTTAGCTTCCATCTAAGTAGGGTTCTCTATAATAAGTTGCAACCACTACATTAAAAGACACCCATAAAAAAAATAAAAGACACCCATGTGATACACACAGCACAAGACCACAAAAGCATGATGCAAAATTGATATTTAACTATATATACTTTCCACTCTGTAAATGACTGGTGGTAATTCAAAGTAACTGCCTTTCATTCATGTTAAAATGTGCCATCTCTTTTGAAAGTGTAACTGCCTACAAACCAGACAGCCAACCAGCCAAAAAAGGAATTGGTTTTTACTTAAAAGATTCATATCTGAACTAAACTGAGTTAGGGGTGAAATTTAAGAAACTTTAAATAAAGAAATTTATAAGCACCTATTTTCTCTTAACAAAGCTTTATAAATACACAATGTCTCTGTATTTGTTAAACAAAGTCTCTTCTTGCATTGGAAATAAAAGGCCAAATGACCTCCACTCATTTAATCACTTATAGGATATCTTGCACTAAATGGAATGAATCCCTTTCTTCAAGAAACACACAACAGCAACAACAACAAACAATCCAACAGGCAGAATTCTCCTCTTAAACTTAAATGTACTTATGTCCCACAAACTACTTCAGGACTTAACAGATGGAGGTTAACAAGTGCAATAATAGTGATGTGTATAATGCTTGCTGTTGGGTAGACAGGAGGAGTTTCCTTAGTATATATGTTGCTGCTCAACATCTGAAGTATTCAGGGCCTGACAGAACCTATGTTGCTATCACAAGTGGTCAATATATACTTTAGACCTTGTTGAAGGATAGTAGCATTTAAAAACATTCAAATTTTTTGTTTACTGACAGTTACCATCAATATGAAGTGACTAATATTTGAAGTTCATCTACTCAATTTTATGGTGGGTTGAGGAGCAAAGCATGGTGGCTTTACGTATATGCCTCTAAACGTGCGTGCGCACACACACACACACACACACAGGGTAGTCTCTTCTTAAATAAGAGCATTCACACATAAACTCTCAAATATATCCTCTCTGATGGTTGACACAAGAAATAAAACTACAAAGTGTAGCTTTGAGAATGGCTCACAGCTAAAATTTATCACCCTATAATGATTAATCAAAAAATATTTTAAGCTTATTGTCATTTCCCAATGACCATTGAGGGTTCATGTGTTTTTCTGATGCTCTTCCAGGAATACCTGAGTCTAGACACAGACTCCCCAGAGAGTTTTAATTGGAGGAAGTTCAGAATCTCTATATTACAGAAATATGCAACTCAGAAAATGCAGTTAAAAAATTAAAGTAGCTTGATTTTAACCAGGTAATATCTATATCAAGAAAGAGCTAAGTGATTTTACTGTTTTTCTCAAATAAAGGTAAAGAAAATGAAAATATAATCTTATAAATAAAAGATTATAAATACAAATTTATAAAGCCTAGTGTAATTTAATGAACCTTAGCCAAATGAAGCTTGAATAAGTATAATAATAAGGTGGCGGGAGCAAAGTTAGCCTGTTTCTGGATTTTGAGAATGGTATGATAAAATTTTGTGTTAATTTATTAAATATGAACACTAACAAGGATCTTGGTATGCTGAGGAGCCAAAAGTGATACAAAAAAGCGTGACTGCAAAATGGTGGAACTCCTCATATGCAATAACTACTATTTTTAATAATGAAATTAGAAATATCAGTAGAAGAACAAAATTGCTCTATGCAACAAAACTTCCAAATAAAATGTCCCTCTCTGGGGAGTAGATGAGGTCAGAGCATGTGTGGTGACATGTTCAGCTATTAGGTGAAGTGCTCAACATGGGTCTCTGATCAGGTATAGCTATGAATGTAGAAAGGCCCTTTGATATTTTCTGTTAGGTTGGTCTAAGCTGGTTTTCCTTCACTAAAACACAACCTAAATATAATGAAGTATAACAGATAAAAATTTGGGAAATGTTTATTTTTTGAAAAATTTTCATGAATTTATATTTCTACAAATTCTTACCCATACTCATTCTAAAGTTAAATAAAAGCAACAAAACACAAAAGCAAACAAAAAATACCTTATTTCCTCTTTAGTGATATCCCTTCATGTAATCAGTTAAAAAAAAAAAGAATATAGAAAAGTAAATGAAAATGTAAAGTAGTTAGAATCTAGATTTTTTACCAAGGAAAATTAAAAAGCCTCAGCATTCTGGATTTTCTCAATTGGCCCTTGACTTCATGGCCACTATTCTCCCCTCTGTTCCCCCACTGTGCTCTGAATCTTTCTTTTAGACTCTGCTTTCTCCTTCCATGCCTACCTCCTTAATCCTCTGGACCCTAGCAATGTAATCAGTCCCTTTAAGTACTCATCTCACTTGAACGGTGCCACTTTACATCCTGAATCCTGTAATAAGTACCTGAAGTCTTAACCCTCCTATTCAGTTATTTGTCCAAAGGGCTCATTTGAAAGAGCTTTACGCCCCACTTCTGGTGGCTTGATGCTCCTGAGAATCTCACTGACATATCTGTAGAGGAGAAGTTCCTTCTACCAAAGCTATAAGCCTAATCCATCTTTTATTTTCAGCAATTACCTGCATTTTGGATGAAGAGAGTCAGAGAGGACCTGCTGAGCTGCTGCAGCGTCTCTTTCTGCAAAATACCTGTAGTTGGGCGGAAAGAAAACCAGAGCTCCATACCTGTTGGATGCATTCATTTTAATCCAGTTTCAGGCCATTTTGCTTTTAGAGGTAGACACCAGCAGAAGATTTCTACTTGTTTCAGCTCTTCCAGGGAACAGACGGCTTTTCATAATAGAATTTTCCAGATGTATTGACAGTATAACAGGGCAGTTGTAAAACCCACACAGCTTTAGGAATGTTTTGACTGGGTCTGAAATTTTATTTTATCTTTTTATTTTTAAAGATTTTTATTTATTTATTTGACAGAGAGAGAGAGAGATCGAGCAAGGGAGCACAAACGGGGAGGAGCAGAGGGAGAGGGAGAGGCAGACTCCATGCAGAGCAAGGAGCCTAACCTGGGACTTGATCCCAGGACCCCAGGATCATGACTTGAGCCAAAGGTAGATTCTTAACTGACTGAGCCACCCAGGCACCACAGGTTTGAAATTTTACTTATGAACTTCACCATTCCCCAGGGAGCTAAGATATTTGTAGTTATAGGGATTATAGATGAAGGGGCAGGATGAGGTCTGTCAGAAGGCAGAAGCAGCCTGGATGAAGGGACATGCTGAGGGACTGTGGCAGCAGCCATGGGAGAGAGAGGAAGAGAGTAGAGGAGGTGAGAGACGATGCACTTCAAGTACATTTGTCTTAGAGAATATTCACGGGTATAAGAATTCTGGATGAATGGAAAATATGGTGCTAAAAGCAAAATTCTACCCCGGGGAAAAATGGCAATGAAATTTCTTAAAAATACAGTTATATAGCTTATAAAATACATCATAAAAAGTATTTCATAAAGACAGTAACAAAATAAAATATTAGCATCTGTTATTTAATTTGACATGTATATATTTCCCACATCAGTCTGAATCATAAAACAAGCTCTAGAATTTTCTCTCAGAAAATTTAACCAAAGGGGCGCCTGGGTGGCTCAGTGGGTTAAGCCGCTGCCTTCGGCTCAGTTCATGATCTCAGGGTCCTGGGATCGAGTCCCGCATCGGGCTCTCTGTTCAGCAGGGAGCCTGCTTCCTCCTCTCTCTCTCTGCCTGCCTCTCTGCCTACTTGTGATCTTTCTCCGTCAAATAAATAAATAAAATCTTTAAAAAAAAAAAGACTAAGGCTTAGTTTCTTCTATTTTTATTTTTTTAAGATTTTATTTATTTGTCAGAGAGCACAAGCAAGGAGAGCTGCAGCCAGAGGGAGAAGCAGGCTCCCCACTGAGCAGGGAGCCCAGCGCAGGGCTTGATTCCAGGACTCGGGGATCATGACCTGAGCTTAAGGCAGACACTTAACTGACTGAGGCACCCACGCATACCAGGCTTTGTTTCTTTTAAAAATACATAGGTTTCCACTTCACAGCACTCACCATATCACAAACCCTATATGCCTGGGGCAAATAATACATTACATGTTAATAAAAATAATTAATAATAAAAAAATACATAGGTATCCTAACTAATAGGATGGTGTCAAAACACAAAGAACCATTGAAAAGACTCCCTTTGGCTTGAAAAATAGTGACTCCATATGAATTAATTCAAACATGAAAAAAGAAGATGAGCACAGTTATTTGAATCATGATGAACATATAAGAACCATGAATTAAGAATGGTATTTAAGGGGCACCTGGGTGGCTCAGTGGGTTAAAGCCTCTGTTTTCGGCTCGGGTCATGATCCCGGAGTCCTGGGATCGAGCCCCGCATTGGGCTCTCTGCTTGGCAGGGAGCCTGCTTCCCTTCCTCTCTCTCGGCCTGCCTCTCTGCCTATTTGTGATCTCTCTCTCTGTGACAAATAACAAATAAAAAAAAAATCTAAAAAAAAAGAATGGTATTTAAAGAATAAAGCAAAAAAAAAATTTTTTTTGGTCACTCTTAGAGAACTAGGGCACCAACTCCTCACTGATAATTGGCAACTAAACAGAAAAATTGAGCATCTGTCCTGCCTATATGTTAGAGAAAGTAAATAAACATAGTTGATGAGGGAAACCAAGATTTTACAGAATTCCAGCCAACAATTGTGGGAGGAATTATGGAATTAGAAAACCACTTTTTGTGCAATTAATTAACTGATCCAGCGACGATCACTGAAGGATGAAATGGTTAGATAAAGGGCTGGTGCGGGACTTTACAATGCAGCCATCAAGCCGTGATGCTTCCCATCCCTCTCAGTGTAGGACTGAGAAGGGGACAATGCAGGCTGCCCTCGTATGTCAACCTGAACTTCCTCAGGCCTTTCCAAATACCTCCAATTTTAGAAATATCCAGACCATGGGACATTTTGAGGACAGCTGACCTGGGGTCTTGCACAAGTTTATGACATTGGGAAGGGGTCAAAAAGAGAAGGCAGACAGGGAGAGACATAATAACTAAATGCAATGTGTAGATAGTCATATAGAACTGGATTAGAAGAAACCAGCCTAAGAAGACATTTTTGAGAGAGCTGGGAAATTTTAGTATGAACTGGAGACAGATGACAGCAAGGAATCACTGTTAATTTTGTTAGATGTGATAATGGCACTGTGGTTATTATAAGGTAATACTGATTTTATTAGAGCTCCACATTGAAATGTGAGGGCAGAATGACAGTGTAGGATTTCATGAACACTTCTGCCAAAATAAAAAATAAGCATTGCAGGTGTTTAAAAATTTTGATAATCACTGAACCTGGGCAGTATAAGGGGTTCTTTACAGCTGTCCATTTGTTTTTGTATCTACTTTAATTTTTTCATAATACAAAATTAAAAATAAAAACATTTGAGATCCACTTCTAAAACACAATGAAGTTTGCCAAAGAAAAGGAAGAGGTGTACCTTTTTAAATTTTAGGAACCTGAGTTATCAGAGGACTTTGGTATTTTCTTGGAGTTGTCTGCAAAGTGGCTTTGTCATTTCCACATGACCAGGACATCACTTTTTAATAGTCAACCCTTCTCCATTTTACTTACTGCAAATTGTATAGGCCCAGAAGTCCCATTCCTCGAAAATCTGTTTTAGGATCATCACCTTGGAAACCAATTTCACACCACTGCTTAGAAATCCGAGATTCCAATGGAGTATTGGGCTTCAGGAATTTCCATAACTGGCAGACAAGACAGAAAGTTAGCCTATTGATGTAAACACAATCACTCTTTCCTATGGCAGATTTTGTAAACCATGTTATTAGGAGGAGCTATACAAAGCTGAATAAAGATTTGATCGTATTTCAATGATCTTTGACGGCAGTTCTCTCATTATGCTCTGAAGACTCCCTGAAGGGACTCTAAGACCTTTTCAGAGGGTCTGGGAGGTAAAAACTATTTCATAATGAAACTAGGAAGTTATTTCCCTTTTCCCTCTCATCTTCTCATGAGTATATAGTGGAATTTTCCAGAGGCTGCATTACATGTGACAGTGTTATTACTCTGGAGGCTATGGAATGTGTACTTGTATATTTTAGTGCTTTACATCTTTCTATTTTAATTCCTTTTTTTATTTTTATTTTTAAAGATTTTATTTATTTATTTATTTGACAGAGAGAGAGAGACCACAAGAGGCAGGCAGAGAGAGAGGGGGAAGCAGGCTCCCTACTGAGTAGAGAGCCCGATAAATGGCCCAATCCCAGGACCCTGAGATCATGACCTGAGCCAAAGGCAGAGGCTCAACCCACCGAGCCACTCAGGCACCCTTGTTTTAATTTCTGATAAAAAATATAACTGCATTGGGGCGCCCTCTGCTCAGCGGGGAGCCTGCTTCCCTCTCTCTCTGCCTGCCTCTCTGCCTACTTGTGATCTCTTTCTGTCAAATAAATAAATAAAATCTTTAAAAAATATAACTGCATAATCTCCCACAAAAGGTCCTCAAAAATATGTAAGAGAATGAAGGTAAGGGGCAAATAGGGAAAAATTTGAGGCCATGTATTATTTTTACAGCATTATTAACAAAAAGAAAAGTGGACTGACTTGAGCTTCATTTCTCACCTGTAGCATTATTCTCACCTAGGTGAGAATAAATAAGCACCATATAAATCGATAAAGGTGGGTCACTGATGTTCATGAATAAATAAACCTCAAAGTATGTTATCATTTTTAAGGGTTACCCAAAAGAATTTTAATTCCAATTAGCATATATTAAATGACAAATACAAGTTGCAAACACTATGCTATTTACTGCCTAAGGAGCTGGTTCTATTTTCCTGAGTTTTCTATGGAAAGATAGATTCAACACATACTATTACTTGAAAAAGAGTGAGACCCACAGATGCATAAATAGAATGTTCAAACTCTTCTTTCTAATAAATAGAGATGGGCACATAAGCAAATTTACCTTTTAGACTATTAATTATTTGTCTTTATTATAGACAGAGACAAATGCAAATGTAAAAATTTTCTTATTACTATTTGGACATAATTCAACTTCTGTATTATTTATTCTATGATGTATGAATTTTAAATCTTACAGATAATAGTAATATAGAAACAACTTGCTTTATAGTAAATTCTCACATCTGACACAATATAGAACATAATATTCAGTGACAGGAAACACTAACCAAAAAAATACAATTCAAAGGATATAATATGTTAGTGGCTTAACGGGTAAATGTAGTCTAAAGGGTGAGAGAAAAAGATCAGGGAAGAAAGTAAATCTATCGTGCTTGAAAGCAAAATAGCAAACATGTATATAAGAAATTTCTTTTTATATTATGCATATGAGAATTTGCCAGTGTTCTGCATTCATCAGGACAGAAAATTTTTGGGTTCAACAGAGGAGCACTAAAAATATGAGAGAGTCCTCTTTTTAAAAATTCTTTAGGAACTGATTTGGTTATTGCCACAATGAGAAAAACCAGAATGAAAGGAAACAGTTGGTAAAGCTTATCACACTCATTTAGCCAATAATCTGAAGTAACCTCAGGGCCCTACATAGTGGAATGAAATGGCAAAAGCAAACATTTGATTTCTATTGGTAGGTTATCAACCTCATTCATTGGGTGAATACTTGAGGGGAATAAAAAGTTTGAATAATGCTTAAAAAAGAAATTCCATTTTAATAATTTCATGTATCATGGCAGACTAGACCAATGGCTAAAAAGTGTTCTTTTTCTTTTTTAAAGGTTTTATTTATTTATTTGACAGAGAGATCACAAGTAGGCAGGCAGAGAAAGAGGATGATACAGGCTCCTCAATGAGCAGAGAGCCCGATTTGGGGCTTGATCCCAGGACCCTGAGATCATGACCTGAGCTGAAGGCAGAGGCTAACCCACTGAGCAACCCAGACACCTGAGAGAGAGAATCTTTTTTATAATAATTTTTTTAGATATTTATTTATTTATTTGACAGACAGAGATTACAAGTAGGCAGAGAGGCAGGCAGAGAGAGAGGGTGAGGAAGCAGGCTCCATGCTGAGCAGAGAGCCCGATGCGGGGCTGGATCCCAGGACCCTGAGATCATGACCTGAGCTGAAGGCAGAGGCTTAACCCACTGAGCCACCCAGGTGCCCCTGAGAGAGAGAATCTTTTTTTTTTTTAAGATTTTATTTATTTATTTGACAGACAGAGATCACAAGTAGGCAAGAGGCAGGCAGAGAGAGGAGGAAGCAGGCTCCCTGCTGAGCAGAGAGCCTGATGCGGGGCTGGATCCCAGGACCCTGAGATCATGACCTGAGCTAAAGGCAGAGGTTTTAACCCACTGAGCCACCCAGGTGCCCTGAGAGAGAGAATCTTAAGTAGGTTCCATGCTCAGTGCAGAGCCTAATGTGGGGCTCAATCCCATGACCCTGAGATCATGACCTGAGCTGAAATCAAGAGTTGGATGCTCAAGTGACTAACAGCCAGGAACTCCTATTATTTTCTATTAGTACGTGACTCCACCTTAAATTTTCACCTTATTATTAATGTGGTTAGAAAATGTTGAAAAGAAATGTCCATGTGAATAACTCATATGAACAGTGCTATATGAACATAAAGTAATGTTATTCAGTTTCATCTCACCCTATATTTGAATGATCATAAAATACAGATTTTATTATACTTTAAGACTATAAGCACTGATAATGGTCTCCTGTGTTTATAAACCAAAGCACTTAAACAATATGGCAATATATTACCAAAGTCTCTAAATCAAGGGTTGGCAAAATTTGTCTGTAAAGGGCCGGATAGTAAATATTTTAGGCTTTGGTTGCCAAATGGTCACTGCTGCAATTACTTAATTTTGACATTGTAGTACAAAAGCAGCCACGGGTAGTACACACATCAATGAATGGACATATTCCAATAAAACTTTGCTTACAAAAATGGGTGGGAGGCAAGATTTGGCCCATAGACTTTAGCTTTCTGACTCTTGCTCTAAACAATTTATGAACTAGGTAACAAGGGTATTATTACCCATTTTAAAGATGAAGCAGCCTAAGATCAGGCCTTAAACACAAACCATGGGCTAGCCTTCTGAAATACAAATGGGAACAAGACATGGTTTCTCCCTTGGGAGGTAGTGTAGTGCAGTAATGAGGAGCCCTTTCTAACACTTCACTGCCCAGCCTCATTTTCCTCATCTGAAAATGGGGATAATATCAGTATCTCACCACAAGGTTATTGTGACCGTTAAGTGAAATAATGCTGTAAAACATTTACTATGATGATTAATGTGTGCTAAATACTCAATGTTTTATTATTATTGATTTTATTATCATACTTGGGATTTGAATCAACTAAAGAAGAGAATGAAGATCCTATTCCTAAGTGTTCTTGGGGAGACTAGAGAAGATTTCAAAATCGAACCAGTAAGGATTCTAAAAAGAGCTGGCTTTTGCTGTGAGAATAATAGTTAATAGAGGGAATCACATGGGCAAATACCTGGGCATATGGGATGCAGAGCCTGTCGTGGTCAAGGTGAATGACAGAGCATGGTGGATACAGGAAATACAGCTTGCAGAAATAGAAGGGGTCCTAAATGCCATGTTAAGATGCATGGGATTTCTTCTGTCAGATAGAGGGAACCTGAAGTTGTGGGTTTTTTTTTTTAAGATTTTTTTACTTAATTATTTGACACAGAGAGAGATCATAAGTAGACAGAGCAGCAGGCAGAGAGAGAATGGGAAACAGGCTCCCTGCTGAGCAGAGAGTCCGATATGGGGCTCGATCCCAGGACCCTGAGATCATGACCCGAGCCGAAGGCAGAGGCTCACCCCACTAAGTCACCCAGGTGCCCCTTAAGTTTTTAACCTAAGTAATAACGTGACTAGATAATCCCTCCAGCAGTGTTTTATAAGATGGAACATAGGAAGCTAATACTTAGTGGCGGAATTATAAGGCTATTATAATGGCCCAAGCTGGAGATAATGTTAGAATAAGGTGGTGGGCATAGGAAACATTCAAGAGCTATTTTGAGGGAGCTCTATGGCTAAGGTTTAGTGATTTTGTAGATGCATAGTATCTCCCCAGTTAGATTGCAAGACACTTGAGGGTAGAAAAGATACCTTTCCTCAAAGTGCTTAAGGCAGTAGTGGACAGCCCTGGCTTTATAACTTACTAGCTGTGTGGATCAGAATCTGGACTGAAATGCTTGTAGCTTGCTCAGCTGTAGATACCAACCATCACTTTGCTTAACTCTTATAGTTGTGCCAGTAAAAAATGACACATACAGGGGCGCCTGGGTGGCTCAGTGGGTTAAAGCCTCTGCCTTCAGCTCAGGTCAGGATCCCAGAGTCCTGGGATCGAGCCCCACATCGGGCTCTCTGCTCTGCGGGGAACCTGCTTCCCTTCCTCTCTCTCTGCCTGCCTGCCTACTTGTGATCTCTGTCAAATAAATAAATAAAAATCTTTTAAAAAAAATGACACATACAAACTCAAATCATGACCACAGATAAAAGGTATATCATAAAAGTTCTTGACTTTTAGTATCTAATGAACCACAGTAAATCCATGCATTCACCCGTATTTGTTGAAAACCCACTATGTGCAGCATTCGTACAACAGATCAACTCAGACGGTGCACAGCAGGCACCTGGATGTCACTGACTCTGAAGGCATCACGGCCATTCTGATGCATTCTTCAGCTGCTCACTCAGTGGCCACTTCAGTGGCCACTCTGTTAAGTTTTCTACCACTTTTCTCTTTCATTCACCTCTTATTTCTCACCTTGACGTCATTTTAATTGAACTTGACTACTTCTATCAGAAAATATGATAAAAAAGGCAATAATGGGAAATGAAGTTCAGCCAATAGGTTAGCTAAATTTAAGCAGAGCAGAAAGGGAAGAAGAAAAACTACTTCTAAGAATGAGCCTTCCTCAATTTTTAGGGATTTATATTAGGTATAGCACTAATTAGCAGAGACAAGTCATTTGTGTAAGTATTTACATACACAAAAGCACGGACCCCTTCACACAAAAATACAGCACTCTTTCACACAAAAGTACAGCTCCTATTGAAATTTTTTCAATAAGATAAAGTTAAGGCAGCTAAACAAATGTTTTCTTGCAATTTTGTTAGTGTTTTTTTGTATTCTAGCAAAGGACAAGGAAGCACTCCATCCTAAAAAGCATCTATTTTCAGAAGTGAATTTAGAAAATATTTCAGGTGAATAGTTCTAAAGGTTGGGTCCTAATTTCTTAAACTCCAAATTCAGTGTTTGAGGTCAAGTTTTATTGGTGTTTAATAATGCACATCAGATGATATTTAAGGTTTTGCTTTGACAGCCAGAAGTATTTACAAGTGCATATTGTTCTTCTAACAGTTTTTTGTTTGTTTTTTTTTTTAAGATTTTATTTATTTATTTGTTAGAGAGAGAGTGAGCACAGCAGACAGAGAGGCAGGCAGAGGCAGAGGGAGAAGCAGGCTCCCTGCGGAGCAAGGAGCCCGATGTGGGACTCGATCCCAGGACGCTGGGATCATGACCTGAGCCGAAGGCAGCCGCTTAACCAACTGAGCCACCCAGGCATCCCCTAACAGTTTTAATAAACCAGATATAAACCTTAACCTCCTCTTCTGATACTCTCCAAGTTACATGAATAAATAATCAGCAATAAGATCTTAGGTAATTTCCCTAGAGGGCTATTGCTGAAGCAGAAACCAACTTCATCTTCTTTGATGTCTATTAAAAGTCATAAATGGAAATCCCAGGTCACTCTTTGACAAATTCTCTTTCTCCTACTGGCTTTCAATACAGTTAAACAGCCTAAACCTAAGCCAGAATATGAGCATTCACAGAAATCACCTCTGATGTTCTCTCAGATTTTTAAAAAAATGGCTTTACATTTAGCTTCCCACATGAATTTTCTAATGAAGAATTTACCTCCTACATCTGAACCAGCAAGCAAAGTAGGCTTTGCCAACCAGTTACACACCCATGTCTTATTCATCTTTGTACCCTCCCCCTTAAGAGCAGTATCTAGCACTTAGCCAGCTGATGCTTGGCAGTGGTTAGCTGACCTAAGAAAAGCACAGAAATGTGTTCAAGGTCTAACCTTCAAAAGCATTTCTTCGTGTTGGGGGTTATCAGAATCATAGGGTTCTCTGCGCAGTTTTTCCACATCTGCAATAAGGTTTCTGTAGCCAACTATTTGCAGAAGGCAAGCCTGAAGAGAGATTCCCAACCTAAGGTGTTTAAAAACAGAAGAAACACACATGAGGAAAAACAAAACATATATTTTGGCATTTGTTCACTTGATGTGTGCATAATAGGACTTTCCATATTTATATAATATTGAGGAAATTGCTCATATGGGATGTATTTAATCAAAGCCCAGCTTCTCTTCTGTTTTTGTGGACATAGAACCATATTTAGTTTACTCAGAAAAATAAAAGAATGTGACTTTTCCTGCATTGGTCTCACAACCACTTCTTACTTGAGTGAAGGAGGCATAGTTTCTTACTGAAGCTCCAGATGGACAGTTGTAGAACTTGGCTAAAATTTGCCTTTTGTTCTGGCCTTTTCTTAAACCAAGTTGCAACAATATGGCTTAAAAAACAAGGGCTCTCTTTAATGCCAGTGACTTAAGTAAGATGTAGAAAATATAGGTGATAATGTGTGTGTGAAGGAGAGACTGGTCTCAGGGACACAGTGGAAGGAAAATTTCAGAACAACAGTAACGAAACAAATAGAAGAAAACCTGTGCTTGGGAGCATCCCTGACAGATGAGGCAATGCCGAGAAATAACTCATTACTTCATAAAATTTCTCATCCCATTCTGACTGCTCTATTTGTCTGAATGCTTTTTCCTATGTTGAAACAAAATTTGCTTTCCTTATTACCAAATGGTTCAAATTTTGTTCTCTGAGCAAATTTATTTTCAGCTTCCTCTGCCATGATTACTTATTTTAAGATAGTGATTCTTTCTTCTAGTCTGACCTTCAGGCTTAAAAAAAAAATCCTGGATTCTTTCAGTTCCCTCTCATGGGACATGGGCTTCTCATGTTTTACTCTCTCCCTCTGTCTTCTCTGAATATATTCTGTTTGGATAACAGTCCCCTTAAAACAGATCACCAGAAACAGTCTGGCAAGTGTGATACACAGAGGATCACTACTTCCTGTGACCTCAGTTTGTTTTTCTCCCCTACAACATAGCAGATAAAATAGGGTCTTTTCAAGCACTCACATAACAACTTTATCAAGCAAGTGACTAAATAATCACCAAAATCCTTTTCTCATATAAGCTTCTGTCATGTAAATTATTCTCCTGTACTTGTTTGATGACATTTTTAAATCTGAAGGTAGTATTTCTCATTTATGTGTTCCTGTTGTTTCTTTATATCCATTCACTTTTGTGGCTCAAAGATACTTAAATGTTGGCAATTTCCTATGATTCCACCCAGAGTTACTGTCCAATATGGTACTACTCCCAATTCACACTAAATTTGAGGATTTTTGTTGTGGTGGTTATTATAATCATGACCATCTTTTTTTTTTTTTTTTTTTTGAGGAGAAAATGAGATGGTTAGAGGTTAAGTCTAATGCTGGGAGTAACAGAGAATTACACATTTTAGGACTGTATACCTATTCCACATATTGAGCACAGAGTCAGATAGCCCAAATATTAAACTTAAACTGAATATTTAATTAAATGGCCCTTATAATTATCTGTTACCGTAGCACCAAAAAACCAAATGAGATACCTAAATTTAGGAAAAGAATAGAGTGGCTCTGGTTACCCAGGGAATCAGTGTATGGCTGAGAAGAGAATTGATTTTGAGGAAGAGAGAAGAGAAATAAAACAAGAGGCAACAAGAGGGGCCAGTTCCATTTTTTCCCCATTTTTACTTTAGTAATTTTTCAAGTGCATAAGCAGCACTTTCAAAAATGTAATTAAAACAAAATGTGGTTAAAAATTATGGAAGCAATTGATAGATGAATGGATAAAGATAATGTCACACACACACACACACACACACACACACACACAGAGGAATATTACTCAGCCATAAAAAGGGAAATCTTGTCATTTGCAATAACATGATGGATCTAGAAAGTGTAATGGTAAGTGAAATAAGTCAATCAGAGAAAGACAAATACTGTATGATCTCACTCATGTGGAATTTAAGAAATAAAATGAATGAACAAAGAAAAAAAATTATGGAAACAGCCCAAGTGTCCATCAACAGGTGAATGGATAAAGATGTGATATCTATGCATATCTATATAGATGTATATAGATATATATACATACACACACATGCAGTGGAATTTTAGTCATAAAAAAGAATGAAATCTTGTTTTTTGCAACAATGTGGATGAATCCAGAGAGTATTATGCTAAATGAAATAAGTCAGTCAGAGAAAGACAGATACCATATGATTTCATTCATATGTGGAATCTAAGAAACAAAACAAACAAAAACAAAGGAGAAAAAAGAAACAAACCAAGACACAGACTCTCAACTACAGAGAACACACTGCTGGTCACCAGAGGGGAAGTGAGTAGGGGAATGGGGGACACAGGTGATGGGGATGAAGGAGGGCACGTGCTGTGATAAGCACCAGGTAATGTAAGGAAGTGTTGAATCAGTATATTGTGCATCTGAAACTAATATAACACTGTATGTTAACTATGCTGGTTAATGGTAGTAATGGGTTGATAAATTATAAAATATTTCCCCTAGCCTTCTCTTTTTCCTGATTTTTTCCAGAAAATTATTTATTTTAAAAAATTACATTTTGTCATGTCAGTCTAGAAAACACTGAAATCCATATTGAGATATAAAAACACAGTCTACTGCCTATAAGGGTTTTTTCTGCCCTAAAGGAAATCAAAAGAATAGATGGCAAGGAAATGCTTCTGAATGAAACATAAGACTTTCATAGAAGAGACAAAAAAGATTTACTATTAAATCTAATCCAAGGGATGCCTGGGTGGCTCAGTTGGTTAAGCGGCTGCCTTCGGCTCAGGTCATGATCCCAGCGTCCTGGGATCGAGTCCCACATCGGGCTCCTTGCTCCGCAGGGAGCCTGCTTCTCCCTCTGCCTCTGCCTGCCACTCTGCCTGTGCTCGCTCTCTTTCTCTCTCTAACAAAGAAATAAATAAAATCTTTAAAAAAAAAATCTAATCCAATCTCCAAATAGGACTGTGAGTCTAATATATCCCTCATGCCCAACTTCAGTCTTAAATTTTTGGTTCAACTTAATTTAAAATGAATTGCCTTATATCTTCCCAAAGAAATAAAATACATGTCAGAGGTTTCAAAAAGACATTTACTGTATAATTAAATCACCCTAATGACAGAATAAGGAAAAGACAGCTAATTAGCTGAAGTGTCTGCAGAAGAATGCTATGGAGACCATGCAGAAATGGAGTTTTGTGATGAACCGCAATTAGCTAGTACCCAGAATTCCTCCAAGAGACAGACCTATACAAAGTGCACTCTGAAAGGCCCTTCAACTACAGCTCCCTGTCTTTGGCAATTAAAAGCCTTTCTCAGAGATAACATGAAGTTCTCGCCTATGCACATTTAAAAGACAGTTTGATTGTTACCTACCTAAACTGTCTCTAAATATATCTGCCTACAGGATTTATTCTACCCAACATCCTTAGCCCAAAATTTTACTGAAAAACTCCTGCACCCAATGGAAAATATAAAGCTAATTTTAAACGTCATGTACATTGCCAAATGAATTTTAATATTTCCAAGATGAGATGACTAAATTACAAAGTTCTGAAGTCTTCAAATAAAAACCATCTCTCCCTCCCACACATGCCAGTCTTCTTGACAAGCAAGTAGGAACAGTCTCCAAGATTATCTGCCTGTCAAAAACTGAAGGGATATTTTTGAAGGAGCAGAATCAGCTTAGGCACATTTATGACGTGAACATTTACTGTTAGTGTAAAACAGACATTGCATGGAGCGACTGTTGATAAATGGGCTCCCTCGATTTCATCTTCTGATATCAGGGCATCCATCACATTTCTTACTGCAGCTCAGAAGCATAAACATAAATGATAACAACTAGAGAGTTGCTGCTCTTTACAAATATGAAAAAGCACCTTTTTAAAAATTCTTCACCTGAAATACATTGCAGATGATTATGAAAGGGAGAGAGGGAGAGCACGCTAGTGAGCTCAGCACTAGAGAGGTATTAAGTACATGCCACATGTTCTATGTTTACAACAGCATAAATGCATTCTTACTGTGGATTTATGTCAGGGTTAATTTTTTTCAGCTCCATGATGTCCTCTATAGTTTTCTCAATGGCATCAGGGTGAACACTCACTGAAGTCTGCAGCAGCTGGAAGACACATTTCAGTCAGTTCCCTTGTCAAGAGCATCAGTGGCTTGAGCGGGGTCTTAGACAGGGCTTCAAGTATTTGCTTAGAGCTTCTAAATGAGACTAAACTACAGCTAAACTAAAAACAAAAATTGGTTTCATATTTGAATTCTAGTAAATCAGACATTTTCACAATAGGGGCGGTAGTGCAGTTTTACTGATTAAGGTAATTAACATAAAACAGAGATACATAAGTTTTTTTTGTTTACTGTTTTCATCTTTTTCAAGCTATTTATATTGAAATACTATTTTATTTTTCTTATCCGATATACATGGTTTCTATTGTTAATAGGAAGTATGCCTGTGATTAAGTGAAGTACATGGAGGATATAGTCTTAAGGTTACCAAAATTATAATATTCAAGAATCTTGAAAAAAGACCCCAGATTTTCTCTCTTATGTGGATGCTTAACTGCTATACAAGCTAGCATGGTGGCTTCTCTGATTTTCTTGGGAGATCTTGAGTATAAAGTTCAATGATTCGGATATTAAAGAAATTCCAGAGAGTTAACATTGCTCTTATTTTCAAGGACTACTCATTCTGTGATTTGGAAAGTATAAAAAAGGATGAATTCAACAACAAAGTCATAAGTGCATCATAAATCTGCCTAGAAATTCACATACAGTAGCTGCTCTCATGTCAAAAGTAGAGTGGGTTGCGATGGGCAAACCACTCTTTCTTCCCAGCTTGCACAGCCATTGGTATATTTTTCTTCCTTAAAATGTTTATTTTTTGACAGTGGTGATAAGCCTCCAAGTGAAAAGTTGCTGTAAAATACAGAAATAATTTTACTTACTTTACTTTTTGAATCCCTCAGTGATGTTTCTGTAAAATTAAAAACAATTAAAAAAAGTCATTCAAAAGTTTTCCTCTACAAGTGGTTTAAAATTACTATATACAGATAGAACACACTATGTCCACAATCCCACCAAGCTTACATTTTGCTTACTTCTTTGTTTCATGCTTACCGATTTTCATGGTTCTGGAAGCCCCAGGCTTGGTATTGTAACAGATCCGTTGCAATTCACATCTTCCAGTCAGCTTCCTCATTACAAATTTTAGGCAGCGCCACAAAAATTTACAGTAAAAATACACGCACACCTGGAACAACATTCTGTCAAAGACAAAAGACAGCACCCTTCCACTAGAAGTCTGTAAGAGAACAGAAAGCAGCCACCACCAGCAGGAAAAGCCCGAAAGAAAATCAACCATTAGACTTCTGGATTTACAAGCATATTTCATTTTTCTAATCTCATGTTATTTTATTTGATGAATCTACAAACCCCATTATTGGAAGGGAAGCCCAAGGTCTGTGAAGATGCACCAACACTGCAAGCAACTCCGGAATGCTCTGTTCTAGTATATTTGATATTCCACAAACTGAGGTCACATGAGACTCAGCCAAGAATCCTTTCTTTTTGTACCTTTGTCTAAAGACATTTTAAAAATAAATCAGTACCTTGAAGACAGTATCCTTGTATTTTGGAAGCTGTCTGTCCCTTAGTCTTGGGGAAGCACGTGCTGTGGCTGCTCTCATCTTCTGCCTCTGTAGACAGCCTCTCAGCTAGCCTTGGTCCATTTCCAGGCCCTCCTTAGTGCTTTGCAGGGGGGTGGGGGCACTATTTTTATTCTTCCCTTGCTCTCATTCTTTCCCTCCTTCTCTCTGCTCTCCTTTAGGCACTGTAGTCCCCCTAGAGGACTTGCTTGTATAGCAGCCATCTTCTCTGCTGCCCAATGCCTCCACTTCTTAGACTTGCCAGAAGGCCTCCTCATCAGTTCACTGAACAAATGGATTGACCTTTAGTTTTCCAACATTCTCTGATTTAAACCTTCCCCAAACTGCACCTCTTGACAAGTTTGTTCTTGGCTCCTGCTAACAAAGTTTTCTTTGTAGCACCTTCTATCTCACTCCAGTAATTCCTCAACAAACTATGAATTGTATAGTCGCCAATCATGTACTTACAACATCTTTGGCACTGACTTTTATTTTTAATATGTGAGTGTCTTCTACTTCAAAGTAGTGCTTAGAGTCTCAGAATGACTCAAGCTACAGAAGTAAAGAGGACTTCTCATTTAGGAACTTATATTCAACCCATCTTCTCTTCCTACTATGGATTCCTAAGAGGCAGAATTCTTTATATAACTTCTTATTGGTGTCATTTCTAAAAGAGGTTTTTTTCACAAATGTTCACTAATTCCCTTCAGCTCTAACATAAGGTGATCCAGGGTCACTCAGATTAATGAGAGTAGTTAACTAATAGCTTTAGTCATGTGATCCATCTATGAATATGAACCAACACTTGGATTGTGTTCCTTTGCTTAATTGCTCTGGCTCTAATATCTTGGACAGCCTGCATTAAAAATAAAAATTCTAATAGGATTATTTGTACAAGGGCATGGGATCTATATCATAAATGCAAAGGGAATGGAGGAAACAGTAAGTAACCAAACTGCTACACTAAGATAACAGAATGAAATCCTTTGTAGGCAATAAAATTATGTTCTAGAAGATCTAATAATATGAGAAAATGTCATAATATGCTTAACAAATAGAGAAAAATTAGAAAGAAACACATATGAAATTATCTTTTTCTTTAAAAAAAAAAAAATCTAATGGTGAGGCACCTGGGTGGCTCAGTTGGTTTAATATCTGACTCTTGATTTCAGCTCCGGTCATAAACTCAGGGTCTTGAGAACGAGTCCTGCGCCAGGCTCTATGCTGGACATAGGGTCTGCTTAAGATTCTCTCTCCCTCTCCTTCTGTCCCTCCCCACCTCTCTCTCAAAAGAAAAAAAAAAAATTGTGAGGTATGAACAAGGAGAAAAAAGATGCAGGATATGCAACAAAAATGTTAATAGTGGTATTTCTAGGTAAAGGAATTATGAGCACTTTTAATTTTCATTTTTGGCTAAGTATATTTTCCTTTTTGTATAATAAGTGCATTTTATTTTATTTAAAAAAAGGTTATAACAATTAAAATGTATAAAGTGATCACCAAAAGCCATTACAAAAGTGCATATAAAATATCTATGTGAGGGATGCCTGGGTGGCTCAGTTGGTTAAGCAGCTGCCTTCGGCTCAGGTCATGATCCCAGCGTCCTGGGATCGAGTCCCACATCGGGCTCCTTGCTCGGCAGGGAGCCTGCTTCTCCCTCTGCCTCTGCCTGCTGCTCTGTCTGCCTGTGCTCGTTTGTTCTCTCTCCCCCTCTCTCTGACAAATAAATAAATAAAAGAAAAAAAATATCTATGTGAAGTCAGATTCTGCTGAAAGATAAAACATGGATTTACTATCTCATAAAATCTGAAATTCAACTATTTTAGTCAAATAGACTAAATATTTAGTCAAATATTTTAGTCAAATACATCCTAAAATGTATTAGGAGGTTATCAGGCTCCCTCCCCCCGAAAAAGGTAACCTAAAAATAAATTTGGAGGAACACTTTTTTTTTTAAGATTTTTATTTATTTATTTGAGAGAGAGAACGTGTACACAAGTAGGGACAAAATACCCACCTACTTGTAGGTGACTGCTTCTCCCTCCTGAGCAAGGAGCCTGATGTGGGACTTGATCCCAGGAGGACTTGATCCCAGGACCCTGGGTTCATGACCTGAGTTGAAGGCAGACACTTAAGCAGCTGAGCCACTCAAGGGCCCCAGAAGAACATTTTAATTAGATGAGTGGGAAATTTTATGAAACTTCAGCTTTCTCTCTTGGAAAAAATTTTGTTTTTCCATCTAGTAGATAGCTATGCCAGAAGAAAAGATTGAGCAATATCTTTGTTAACTGGTCACCAGCCAGGTGGTAATGATATTACAGGTTAGCTTTATGCCCATTACTAAGTTGAGGGTAAAAGCTTTCCATGATCTGTCCTTATGGTGCCTGTGTATTTTGCCTAGCACAGTGGCCACCTCCACAGATGAAGCCTCTTCAGTTCATGTGTCAGGACTCTCAGGACAATCAGGTTCTTGTAGTACCAAATCTTCCTAGACCAAAGGGTTCTGATTATTGTTTAAGGAGTATCTTTGTATTTACTCTACTTAGGTGCAAACCATCAGACCATTTTACAGCTTAAATTAAACTAGAAAGTTTCCCCTCATGCAGCTTCTCCATCAGATAGATCCATACAAAGATGTGGCTTGAGGCCTAGAAGTGTCCTCCTAGGGCCAGGAGATGTCCAAGTGTACCGTGGCTTCTAGCCCATCTATAATTTCTCCCACTGGCCTCCATGCACATGAGAAGAAAATGCCTGGGGAGCTGTTTTCCATTAAGACAGCCTTACATAAAAGGAGAGAAAAGAGAGAAAAGACATCAAGTTCTGTTTGCTTTTCTCTTTTCTTTTTTTCTACTTCCCAGAGGATGTTCCTCCTGTCAAAGACAGGGAGACCTAGTGGAAATGTACAGTGAGGGGTTCGAGATGCTGCATCATCCCTCTGGGCTCATCTCTGAAGTGTACGGCATCCCTTTCACACTGTCACAGAAACACTGCCACAAACTGTGCACAGGAAATGCCCATTCACTTGCAGAGTGATATTTATATACTGCTTCTTTACTCTTTTGTAATTTCTGGGCCAGTTGTCCTGATATTATTAATTATTAAGGATATTATTTTAATATTTTTCCTAATGGGCCAAAATACCCACAAATATTTCACTAAAATGCCAGCTTGCTATGCTAGGCACTATGTTTTCTTGCTTTGCTAGGTTACCACTTTGTGTTTTTTTCAAGCCAGAGCATCAGATCAAACAATGTTTTGACAGATATAATTTATTTTTGCATTTAGATCATAAATCTAAGGCATGGTCAGAGATGGAAACACCAGTGTTGCCCTTTACTTTGGAAGCCTTGTTTTGATGACAGTGACAATATCTAACTTGCTTCCTCATGAAAGGACCAGATCAGCAAAGCCTCCCTATGAGCGGCTCAGGATGGCTGTTCTTCACCATAAAGTGTTGCCAGGAGCTTACTTTTTAAATTTTGGATGTGTTTAAGTCCCTAAGTTGTAAAGTTTATGAATAAAAGTTGAAGGTCCAGAGGAGAATAAACATGATTAAATGTTTTGGGAGAAATTTGGGAGAATATTTTGTCATGTTTACCCTGAAAAGGAAGAAATTAAGAAATGGACCATGAAATGTTCTTAAGTTGATTAGTGGTTGGTTTGGGAGGAAGGAAGGAAGGGAGGGAGGGAGGAAGGGAGGGAGGAAGGAAGGAAGGAAGGTCCTCTTCTTAGAGTAAGAATTATAGCCACACCCTCTCTACCATCTGAATTCTATTAAGGGGTTTTATAATTCTGCTTGGTCTGTCTTCCTGGCCTAAATCACCAAAATGAGAGGCTTACTTTTAATTAGGGGAATCTTTTGCTTTTCTTCTTTATAACATTAGACTTATTTTCTTAGTTCTGATGGAGGATTCTCAACTCATTACTGAAAAGATCTACATTTGGTAGGAACAACAGAAACATTCTCAAGAGTACTGGGAGAAAATACTGATCACTATCCCATGTTTAATAACTGCATGCATAGACAGCAATTTTTGTTTGTTTCTGTTTCTTTTTTTTAATCTTTTTTTTAAAAGATTTTATTTATTTATTTGTTGGATAGAGAGAGAGCACAGGAGTGAGCACAAGCAGACAGAGTGGCAGGCAGAGGCAGAGGGAGAAGCAGGCTCCCAGCTGAGCAAGGAGCCCGATGTGGGACTCGATCCCAGGACGCTGGGATCATGACCTGAGCCGAAGGCAGCCGCCCAACCAACTGAGCCACCCAGGCGTCCCTTAATTTTTTTTTTAAGATTTTATTTATTTATTAGTTAGAGAGAGAGAGAGAGAGAGCACAGGCAGACAGAGAGGCAGGCAGAGGCAGAGGGA
>ML108505.1:0-40980 GCA_003697995.1 Taxidea taxus jeffersonii | reverse complement strand
ATTTTGATAGTGTTCCAGAAGAACTTATTGTGGCTTCCTGACACAATGCCTTGCACAAGCACTGGGAGAAACCGATTTAATAATTAGAACTACTTATGCATGTTTTATTTCCAACATTTTCTATTACAACTGTTTATAAATATGCTGCTGAGTAAGGTTTATTTATGGTAGAGTTCATAGCAGTGTTTTCCCACAAGGCAGTTATGATCACTTCTATTATTTAACATTCATTCTCTGGCTTGAACCAGAATAGCCATCCAGTGTTAATTATTCAAAATGGATCATATCTCTAACACCAAATAAAAGCGAGCTCCTGTCTTGTGGTGCTTTGTTAGAGGAATCCACACAGCAGGGATGGGGCCTCTGAAATGGGAGAATCACCCAGAACCATGCAGCCCCCTGCCTGCGGGGTGGGGGGGGGGTACCTGTAGTGCAACACTACTCCAACATCTTAAATTTGTTACTGACGTCTTCGTTTGGAATAATAAGATAAAAGTGGCTTATTTTGAACAGTTTCAGTGAGTTTGCTAATGAAACTTAATTCTTGCTTGAAGAAATCCTGTAATAAATAAGAAGTACACTACTGGTGAGGAAGGATACATACAAAATAATCACAGTTCTTGGTTCAAACCACAGTTTCCTAAACGAAACATTTTCCATCTAAGTGGCCATAAAGAACAACAAACTGGTCAATGTTTCCAGCATTTCATGCATTTTGTGAAATGACATTTAAAATTTTTTAGTTGTTCTATTGGGAGTTCCTAATTAGGGGCACTGGAAATCAGTTGGGAATTAACTTGTCATTAGGGGTTCAGCCTTGTAAATGGGCCCCTCCGTAGAATGAGCTAGCAACTACTAAGAGAGGCTGGACAGGACCTGATGCATGAACTGATACTATGATATCACAAAGAACCATTTGTGGGCCTCTGGAAGGACAAGAGTGTTTCCCCCCACTGAGCCATGGTGAGGCCCTGCCCTGTGCCCTGGGCATGAAGATCACACTGCCTTTGAAAAGTAGTGATATAAATTTATCATGGATTGACATCATTTCACATTCTATTGCTGGAGCAAAGGGCACTGTTTTTACATTCTAGGGAAATTTTATCTGAGGGCTTAGAGAGCAGTAGCTGACAGAGGGATAACTAAAACAATAAATAAATTCATGGTTTATCCTTTTCATTTCAAAGGAAAGGAGGCACAGGCTTATTTTGATTTATTGATGATTCTACTACTAAAAAGGTGATGCTTAAATACATACATTTTACAAGATTTATTTTTAAAATTCAGATTTTTTGTTTTACTAGTTGGAGAATACTTTTATTGACTTATTTATAAGGGAATTAGCAAACACATTTTACTTTGACATTTGAAAAGTATTTTTAAAAAAGAAACAAAAAAGTATTTAACATAATCTCAAATATAAAGTTTTATTGTAAATAAAAATATTTTTAAAAGAACCCAAATTACCAAATCTATAAATAAAGTCATAATCCACAGTGGGCCTCAAAATCTTCTAGAGGGGATAAGTAGTGGGCCTGTTACTGTTAGAGATTCATTTCATGGAGAATGTTCTCAGTATTATGAATATTTTAATTTCTGTTGAGTAAAAGACCTGGAGTAGCTGAAGGAAGGAGATTTGAAATGAATTGGGGAGAAAAATGAAAAATGATCATTGACATGTAATTTACTTATTCCTTCACTAAACTGAATGAGTACAAAATGAGAAGTTGTGTAGTACAGAATGGGATGGGGGGTTATGGCAGAGGGAAGAGGTAGATTGGAGTCAAAAACTTAGTGTCATTGCAAATCCCATGCCACCCTTGTCCACAAAGAACTTATAGTCTAGTAAAGAAAATGACAGTAAAAACAAAAACAGTGTGATAATTCTATAAAAGAAATGGCCCAGAGTGTTAGAGAGACAGAGGAGAGAAAGTACCTTCCTCTGAGATTGGACAGGAAAGCCAGCCTCTGTGACCTGATTCTCCTAACAAGGAGGCAGAAACAACATGGAAAATCAGCATGCCTTCCTCCCTTCATACAAAAGTTCAATGAATGAAATTCAAACCAACACTTATTGAGGGTCCCTGGTTTTCATTTATCCTGCTCATGCTCTGGAGGGTCCCCTGAACAGTGAAGTGGCTGGAAAGTTGGCCTTGAAAAGCTGAGGGAAAGCAAAGGGGCGGGAGAGCAGCTGCTGACAGTGGTGCTCTAACAAAGCTAGATGGTGAGGCCACCCACAGGAAAGTGCCCAGGAAACTTTTCAGGTTAACATATTTCAACAAGGATATGGAAACAGTTTGTTGTTGTTTTCTTTTAACGCAGGGAACAAAATAATTTAAAATATATGTATGTGTAGATATACAGAGGTGTAGATATACATACGTGCCCATGCATGTATGTAAATACACATGTAATCTACATGCATGCGTGCGTGTGTGTTGTAAGAAAGAGAAAACTATGGTTAAAAGTGCCGGTCTCCAGTGAGAGAGGTATTTGGATGCTCAGGCCCTAAACCTTCTCCTTTCAGGACTCTGCTTCTCTATCTCCTAAGCTCAGTCATCATCTCTCAAGCAATGTTAACCAAGTTCTGGAACAACTACATGCATGACTCTACACATCTTCTGCCCTTTAAAAGCAGTAGACAGGGCACCTGGGTGGCTCAGTTGGTTGGGTGACTGTCTTCAGCTCCGGTCATGATCCTGGAGTCCTGGGATCGAGCAGGGAGTCTGCTTCTCCTGCTGACCTCTCTCTCTCATGCTCTCTCTCTCTCAAATAAATTAAAAAAAAAAAATCTTATTTAAAAACACTAACTTGAGTCATCCCTTGGCTCAGCCTCACCTCGGTGAAGCCTTCCCTGAAAACTCCTGCCACGAAATGCCTATGGCATGTCAGTGAGTACATTCCCACTTAGAGCAGCGTTTTGTATGTATGTGCCTCATCTCTGTAGCAAGTAGTAGGTTTGCAGCAGAGGTCCCCTCATATTCGCTTTTGTGCCACCCAGCACCTCACAACAGGCAGAGTGAGGACATAACACAGTGCAAATGATGAGAAACAGCTCTGGAAGTCATACAGACCTGCCTTCAAATATCTGTGCCCCTGGATGAGTTATTTAACTTTGCTAAGTCCTCTTGCCTTGCTCTGTACAGAGGGATGGTAATCCCTACTTTGTTACAATTGTTATAAAGAGAAAATAAAAATTAAAAATGTGGATACTACTGGAGTTATTAGTAAGTGCCTACTAAATGAAATCAGTGGACTGAGATATTAATCAAGTGTGAATGACTTAAAAAACCACTTTGCAAATATTTTTGCTAATTGGAAGCCTTTATTTACCTAATGATAACAGTAAAATATTCTCCACCCCCCCTTCATTGCTTTATAGCCAGGAACTGGTTATAACTTTGTTCTATTTCTCAGAATTTCTCCCATGAAGGTGTGAGTGTGACAGATGCTTTCCTTCACTTTCTTCTGCCTAAGGAGGAAGGTACGCAGTGAAGTCTATGGCCAAGAAAGTGAGATCCCGAGGCTGGCATAGTTGGAAGCAATTATTTACATGGAGTGACTTAGAAGATTCCTTTTGTTAGAAAATTTCATAATGTTTTGATAACTGTAAAATACATAATTTCAATAAAAAAATCCTAGCATGGGAAAAGATGTTGGTACAAGTTTTAAGCCATCCCTATTATATACATCAACTTAATTAAAATTAATGAAATATATAAACACTAAGCCTCAGTTCTGTGTGGGGCTCAAAAGTGCCTCCTCCTTTTCTGGTCATCTACATAAATACACTTTCTTCTGCATTTTATCTTTGTATTCCCTTAATGCAGACCATGGCTAAAGTCACTGGATGACTACAGGTTACTTACACAGTATCCTGTATCTACTCATAATTGCAAATATGCCCTTCAGGTTGGTGTACTAATCCTGTGACATTTATTTCTAATATTTCATGTAATTTTTTAGTCAAATATTTTCTCCATTCTGCTATGCTCTGAGCAGTTATGCCATTAATATACTGATGACAGTTACACTGATGACAGCAGTGAGCTAGAAAGAGCAGAGTGTGGGTATCCTGTCACTTAACTATGGATTAAAATCCATTCTTTCCCCCAACCTGATTTAAGATTAACCTCATTTCTTCTGGAGCTGTAAATGAAGTGTTTCATTCTAGAGCGACTCAGAGGTTGACAGATTAACGACTCTGTGGGCTTTTAAATAATACTGAATTCTTCTCAGAATCAACTTCTTATTCTGCATAATGTATTTGCTGAGCTCAGGAATAAACACCTAACTTTTTCAGGCTGTGTTTACATAATCTCCTCTTTGGTTCAAATGAAAGATTGCTGAAATTGTCCTACATCTGTGCAAAGGGACTACAGGGGGAAAGAGGCAATCTAAATGACCCAATAGAGCTTGTAATTCAGGGTAATTCTCCTTGCCCTCTTACCCTTCCGATTCCATAAACACCAACATAGAGTGAATATATACATTATGACTTAATAAAAAGCATTAAAAACACCGACATATAATGAATAAACACACATTATATCTAAATAAAAAAGGATTAAAAACACAAACTAGGGCCAAAGCAATAGTCAACTTGGGACAATGATTGAGTTTCCTTTTAGTATTTCAAAACCAATGGTCAATGAAAATCCTCATTTTCTTTCTTGATATGTAATCTGTTACCCTAGCTTCTGTTTCATATAAATGACCAATGTCAAGTAATATCTATAAAATATATGTCTCGAGTTGGAAGAGAAGGATTTGTATCAGAACATGGAACTTACTGGGATGTGCTAGTTCTGTTCTTGGTGCTGGCATCTGGGAAGTCACAGCGGGTTTTTACCAGATTGGTTCTTAGTCCCAAATACAAATTAATTACAAAAATCTTATCTCTACTAGACACAGTGTTGTAGCTATTCAGCTTAATAGAAGACTAACAACAACAAATGCTACTATTTCTTCTAAAATGGCTGGTTGTGAGCCTGCTCAAGTTTTTCTAAATGAAGGCTTTGAAGAGGAAACCCAGTAGTATGAATCTTGCCCCAGAGTTTACCACTACCATCTTCCCCCTTTCGAAAGGAGATCCTGACCTCTAAGCTTCACCTAACACTAAAACCTTCTGCAACTAAAAGACACCATGTTTACATTCAGGAGGGATTAAAAAACACCAATTTTTCATGAATGTGCGATTAAATAGATGGGTTAATCACCATGGCAACCACAGTCATGTCAGATCAGTATTTTGCTGGCAGATGTCCTAGTGATTTTTCAAACACTGTACTCTTACACAGCTGAGACAAACAGACTAAGAAATATTCTGTATAATAAAACACAGCTCATTCCTATAAATGGTTTAACAGTGACCTCCTGAGAAGTTTCTGTAATTCTAAAACCAGTAGCCCCACCAAAACACAGGGATTCCCCCTACAAACTGATCTAGGTGTTCCAGACACAGTGATGCAACCAACATCAGAGAGGAAAAGAAAATCTTAAATGGCAGCCACTAAAAGAATGAAATCATTTCCTAAAAGAAGGGAGCCGTCTAATTATTTGCTTCAAGAAAACAGCCAGAGCAAGGGGCAAGAATGTGAAATACAGGTAGGCTATCCTGAGAAAAAGAAACTCAATATTCTGGAAAGTATGTATTATTTTCTAACTATTAGGACCAGAATAACTCTATTTTGTAACATCTTAATATGTAAAATTTCTCTGGGAATTTCATTAATAGATTGTGAATGGCCATCAAATACCCTTAAAAATAATTATAATTATCGGTCCAGTCAGATGGCTTACACCAGCATATCTGTTACTCTACAGAGCACAATCTTGAGGGAACCAACAATTAATGCAGAGTTCAGAGTCATCAAGGAGGCAGGAAGAGCAAAAGCTTAGAATATGAATATATATGTGTGTGTGTATGTGTGTGTGTGAAATATATACATTTTTACCATAAATGCATAAAATATATACATATGCATAAAATATATACATTTTTTACCAAAAAGGAATGTTTGAAAATGCCCATATGAATGGCCAGCCAACCAAAATCTAAATTAAAGAATATTTAAAATTACTTTTTCCAGGAAAATGATTCTACACAAATTATACTGATTCCTTGGCTACTTAGCTGATTCCTTAAACCTTGACCTTAAGGCTTTAGAGACACATGGCATCCAGGTTGTCCAAAGTACACCTGCCCCATGCTTTCGTGCCTGTGCTCTCTTACAATCTCTGGCAATCTCCTACTGGTAAGTGCTCTCTTAACATCAGTATTCAGATAGGGCAGCAGAGGAAACTTGTGACCAAATTATTCTTAGCCAAAATACAATGCTATTTTATGCAATTCTAAGAGATCTGGTTATAGGATTACAAATGGTGAACAGAACTATTTTCCTAACTCAGAAGGAAGTTTCTCCATTTTAGAGGGCTCAACCAGGGCACCATAAGTACTTACCTCAGGAAGTGCTTCATTGTGCCTGTTTTGATTATCTAGGTGTTGTCCAAACTATCCTCAAGTAATTGCTTCCAAATTTGCCTTTGTTAGAGTAAGTGTAAGCTGTGGGAAGAAATTTAATATATTTACTATTAATGGGGTTAGGCATCCCAAACCCAAGATTACTGCTTACCTTAGTAAGCACATAACATGCTCTGCACCCAGAACCTGATAAACTGGACTGCTCACATAGCATTACAGTCTGGTGGGTGGAGAGTACAGCCAAAGGTTTTTCCTTTATCATTGCATAATTAGTCTCTCATTATAAGTCCCTTGCTGGAGAAAGAATTCATTTCATAAGCAATCTCTTTAGTAGTAAGGGTTTTCTGTTTTGGGGATTATTCCTATATTTTGAAGAATAGTATTTTTAAGAAAAATAGAAATGAAGAATCACGAAATTATCCTAATTTCTAGATATCTGGTGGTCTTAAATCTGGCAGCCTCAACTTTCCAGAAGTACAACTCAAAAATAACTAGAAGCAACTGGTAATGTCTTTAAGCTAAAAGTTAGATGTGAAAGAGCCAAGTACTCCAAATGTATGAATGTTATGCCCCCACCTCCCTCCCCTTTTGGGACTTTCAACAAAATAGTAACATTTTCTATTTGCTTAGCACTTTCCAGTTTATAGTTGGCTTTTGCAGTCTATGGGCTATTGGTCTTTTTCCTCCTGACACGGAGGTTGCCAGAAGCTGCCTACAAAGCAGCAGGTTGGGATAAGATGGAAAGCTACAGACTAGAGAAAAGAGAGTGACTGGAGGTGACTGAGAGATGGGAGGTGACAGAAAGAAGAGATGGAACCCCAGCGAGTGAGGAGCGAGGCAAGGAACTGAGGATGCAGACATGTGGCTCTGGGTACAGACACCACTACCAACCAGCACAGCCCATGAGGGTGAGCAGCTCAGCCCACATAAAAGCCAGGTTTTTCCTTTAATAAATATGCTTCTGTAACTGTTCCATGAATGCTTGAAAAAGAGTATCTACACTTCAACTTAAGATTGTGGTTGCTTCTGGGAGGCGAGGGAAGGGGTCAGGACTGGGGAAAAGGCCATTGAGGAAAGTTGGCCTTCGACTTCATGTTTTATTTCTTAACAAATATCTGAAGCAAAACAAAGGGAAAAAATCTGCTTATTTTGGGTGGTGGGAAGATATATTAGTCTTTGTGCTTTTGTGGCTTTTAAAAATGAATCGTGTTTTTTATTAAAAAGTGTGAGTACCTACCCAGAGCCCAGATTGTGGTTTTGAATACAGTTTACAATGAAGGGAACCAGGACTCCTTGAAGAAATGGCTGATTCTAGGGCTAGGCCTGGGAATATACGAGGTGAGCCTAAAGTGTCTTGTGCCAGAAAGAGGGAGTGCTTGAAAGACAATCGAGGATATGTCAAGTAAACCCAGGAGCCAACTGAAAAAGTTCCTGATGGACAAAGCTGGAACTATTTAAGTAAAAAAACAAAGTAGTATTGGATTATTGCCCAAAGTAGAAAATAAATATCTATGATTGCATACTGAAATAAATAAGTAAGGAAAATATATGTTTCTAGTACAAATGAATTCCAAATAATTTATGTGGACACTCTGGCCTCAAGGAGGTGGAGCCTGACTCCTAACCCCTTGAATGTAGGCTGGACATAGTGACTTCCTGACTACAAAATGGAAAGGGGGGACATTAGTAACCCTGCACTAGAGAAACCTGGCAGATACTACCTCAGCTAGGTGATCAAGGTTAACATCACAGCGGTAAGTCATACTGACACTCTGTACCCTTGATATGAGGTGATAGAAATGGCACTTTACCTCTGTGGTCTTCCTCCTCCAAACTCATAACCTGGTATAATCATGAGGAAAACATCAGATAAGTTCTTACTGAGGGAAACTCCACAAAATACCCAATCAGTACCACTCATAACTCTCGAGATCACCAAAAAGAAGGGAAGTCTCAGAAACTGTTCCAAGGCCAAGAGGTACCTAGGGAGACATGGGTACTAAATGGAATGTGGTTCCTGGATGGGATACTGAAACAGAAAAAGGACATTTCAGTTAAAAACTAAGGAAATCTGAGGGTACCTGGCTGGCTAAGGTGGAGGAGCATGTCACACTTGATCTTGGAGATTATGAGTTCAAAGCCCACATTGGGTATAGAGATTACTAAAAAATAAGGAAACTTAAAAAAAAAAAAAAACGAAGGAAACCTGAATAGCATAGCTTTAGTTAATAATCAGGTATTAACACTGCTCTATTAGTTATGACAAATGTTATCACATTAATGTAAGATGTTGAAAATAGGGAAAACTGGGTGCCAGTGCAAGGGAACTCTTTGTGTTGTAACTTTTCTCTAAATCTAAAACTACATTAAAATATAAAAGAAATGTTAGTGCCTACTCTGCTCTAGACATAAGAGTTAGGTACTAGGGGGTGCCTGGGTGGCTCAGTGGGTTAAAGCCTCTGCCTTCAGCTCAGTTCATGATCCTAGGGTCCTGGGATCGAGTCCTGCATCAGGCTCTCAGCTCCGAGGAGAGCCTGCTTCCTCCTCTCTCTCTGCCTGCCTCCCTGCCTACTTGTGATCTCTCTGTCAAATAAATAAATAAAATCTTAAAAAAAAAAAAAAGAGGTACTAGGGATACAGGGTGAACAAGTGGGAATGGGTTCCATCCATCTCCTTGAGGGAGAGAAAAGAGAAGGTGATAGAAACAAATGGATGCTTAACCACAATATTACAAGTGGAAAGAGCCGCTGTGATCGTGAGCATGGGAGCTGGGTACCTTAGATGTAGGGGTCAGGGACAGACAGCACATGCAAAGTCCTAGAAGCAGGAGAATACACAGCGTGCAGAGAGGAAGTGTTCTCTATGACCTAGTTGTGCTCGGTGAGAGGGACAGGTAAAAAGGGATGGCAACATATGGAAAGGCAGGAAAGTCTCAGAAGGCCTTGTAAGCAATATTAAAAGCTTTTGAACTTTGATCCCATGAGCCGTGGGGAACTACTGAAAGTTTTCAGACTGAGATGTGACATGACCAGACTTCTAGTTTTAAAAAATATATTCTGGGGGCGCCTGGGTGGCTCAGTGGGTTAAAGTCTCTGCCTTCAGCCCAGGGCATGATCCCAGGGTCCTGGGATCGAGCCCCACATCAGGCTCTCTGCTCGGTGGGGAGCTTGCTTCCCCCTCTCTTGCTCTGCCTGCCTCTCTGCCTACTTGTGATCTCTCTCTGTCAAGTAAATAAATAAATAAATAAATAAATAAATAAATGAATGAATGAATAAATAAATAAACAAACAAACAAACAAACAAACCTTTGGGACGCCTGGGTGGCTCAGTTGGTTAAGCGGCTGCCTTCGGCTCAGGTCATGATCCCAGCGTCCTGGGATCGAGTCCCACATCGGGCTCCTTGCTTGGCGGGAGCCTGCTTCTCCCTCTGCCTCTACCTGCCTTTCTCTGCCTGTGCTCTCTCTCTCTCTCTCTAACTAATAAATAAATAAAATCTTTAAAAAAAATTAAAAAAAACCTTTAAAAATATATATATTCTGGTTGTAGTGTGGAGAATGAGTTAGATTGTGTTAGAATTGTAGGTAAGGGCACCATTTAGAGTATTGTTACAACAATCCATGCAGAGATACTTAGTGGCCAAAGAAGGCAATGGACACAAGTGTGATGAATTTGAGAGATATTTAGAAGGTAAAATCAAGTGGACTTTTGTTACTTTGCTGGTTAGGGAACACTGAAGGAAAAGGAGTCATCAGACATTATGCCTGTCCCTATGGCTAGATAGTAGAATCTTCCACTAAGATATGGAGTTCTGGAGATGCAGATCTAAGGGTCTAGGTGTATTTGGAGGTGTCTGAGGCATTCTGAACTTGCAGGGTCAAGTGGTGGTGTGGATATGCATGGATCTGAAAGTCAGGAGAGAAATCCTGGTTGGAGACAAAGATCTGGACTTCCTCAGCATATAGATGGTAATTAAAACCACAATCCAGAAGGAAATACTAAATAAATAGTGTATACAACATTTCTTGCTCATAACAATTTTTCTTTGTCATTAGGTTAATAAAGTAGAACTTTACTACTAAGGCAATAAAGAATGAAATACATTTCAGAAATGTTTTATCAAAATAAAAATAATTATATTCTTAAATGGTTTAATTTGTTATCTAGAAACTGGTTTATCTAAAAAAAGTTCATAATGATGTGGGATAAGTGAAGTATTGTAATACTTCAGCTTCTTGCTGTTTACATAAGTATTCCTGAATCTATCCATTCAAACAAAACAAAACAGAATTGTTTTTTTTTTTTAATTCTTATATGCTAGCGTTGTGCTGGGTAGTATAACATAGTTTAATACTGCAAGGGAGTTTTACTATTTAAGGGGAATTTCAGCAAATACGGCAGTGTGTGCATGGTAGTTAAGATCATAAATTTTGGAGACAGAGAGTTCATATCTGGGATCTACCACTTGCCAACTGGCTTTAGACAAGTTGTTTAACCTCTCTAGGATTTAGTTTTCTCCCTGGTGGATGGAGAGAGAAATTATAACTACCTTGTAGGGTTGTACTAAGGATTGAATGAACCAAAGCATGTAAGGTGCTTAGCATAGTGACAGGTGTACAATATGCACTAAATGAGTTGGTACTAGTTGTTAGTATCAATATTTTATCATTCTTACTAAAGACTCTTCTAAAATAAAAGGTCATTTTGTCAAGGGAAGAATCACTGAGGAGACTATTTAGATAAATCCTGGTAAGTTGTGACCTAAACTGGGACACTGACAGTGGTGGTGGAGAGAAGTGAACAGAAGTAGAAAATGTTCAGAAGGTAGCATCATCTGGACTTACTGGTTGGATGGGAGAAGGGAAGGGATGGAAAATAACAATTAGTTCCAATTATCTGTCCCCCAAACAGGAAACAAAGACAGCAATTAATTCTAATTATCTGTCCCCCAAAGAGGAGACACCAAAAGTGGCTTTGGGTGGAAAGCCTGTATAAATGCTGTTTAACTCAGTGCTTACTGGGTATTCATTCAGTAGCTTCTTTAAATGTTTTCTTAAAAAAAAAAATTACTGCTTACTAAGTTTTTAAAATCTGGCTTTGTTTTAAAGGAGGCACAAATTTGTCAGTGTCCTAGTTGCTGTTAACGAGACAATCTATGTAAAGATAGAAACATGAACAAATAGTGTGCAAAATACGATACTCCGAGCCACTGTGATTTAAAAAGTCTTTTGAGTTGCCTTCCCCCTAAGTAGCCCTGAGTTAATCTATCCCTTTGTGGCCAAAGCAGCATTTTTCAAGTGCTGGGCAGGGCCAGAGTTCAGGGAGAATTTGCAGCTGCTTCTGGTCTGCACAGCATTTTAACAAAATGGTAGGCCGGATACATTCTCAAGTATTTTACACACCAACCTGTTGACCTTAACTCAATTAAGTCACTTGGACTTGTTTGTATCTGTCTCATTACTTGAAAAACACTGATATTAACTGTTTGTTTAATTCAGGTTTATTCAGGTATTATTTACATAAAGTTCACCCTTTTCTGGTCAGACATGAACTCTAATGCCACCTGCTTCGCTGCATGCAGGGACAATGTGGGAACCGCTCTTGGGTAGTCTCTTTCCTCACACTTCCTCTCTAGAGGGGTTTTTAACCAGGTGGACATTGAATTCCCTGCTATTTTAAATCTCTCCTGCTGTTCTGAAGTGATGTGCTTCCAGTCTCTTTCCCCTCTGGACTCCATGCTCCTTTAGGGCACTGGGGAAGCCCCAGGGCCTGATACAATGCCAGGCACATTGGGGGCTCAGAAGGGATTTGTTGGAATGAACTCTGCACCCTTTTAGAGCAATGCCATTCTTTAATAGTACTCTTCCATAGTACCACCAATAAGACAAATGAAAAATCTCCCCACTGGAAGAAAAAGAAAACTCTGTAGATTTTTTTTTAAACCAAAATAAAAAATATGATCATAACGTGGGTTTACTGATCCTCCTAGTTTATCTGCAGTGATTCCTCTCCATGTGTATGAGTCCACTACTCAGACCTGTTCCAAAGGGAAGGATCAAATGACTGTGTTTGATGCATCAAACACCTCAGAGATCAGTTGACACTTCAGTGCTGTGTGTGGGGTTATGTCCCCTTTGTACTTTTTTTTTCCCAGCTGGGAGGAAAGGGGAAGCAGGCGTGGTCTCTTCGTTTGAGAACACATCCTCTCAGCTGGTATCAGGGAACCTGCCCTGCCTCCTTTGAGTGAGAAGCCCCCTAAGGCTCTTTGTAGAGTCCCCTAGGGTGACCCTACCTCTTAGAAACCAATCTATCTATTGAGCATCCCAGGGAATGAATTAGACACTCAGCTAGAGGGAAGAGAAGTCCTTTCCATAAAATCATAATCCCTAGTGAGACTGAAAAATTGATGTTGTATGTAGTGGTTCAAATTCTGACTAAATCCTCTATAACAACCAAAATGCTTATGGACGAAAAATGTTTATATGTAATTAAACGTCTACAAGGTGAACAGTGTTCTGCTCTTATAGCTTGCCTAATTTGGGATTATCCTAGTTTTTTTTTTTAAGTTATATGGAACACATTTAAAAAGTAAAATTTAATTTACGTATTTAGCCTTAGCCTAAAGTTTTGTGAATAATACCTAATGTTTATGAAATGCTTTCTCATATGCCAGGCAATATTCTATGAGCTTTGTTTATAGTAACTTAACAGTCATCTTATGAAGTGAATAATAGTTATTATCTCCATTTTATAGCTGGGGAAATTGAGACACAGAGAGGTTAAGCAACCTTCCACAGTCACACAGCTACTACTGGCAGAGCTGGGATTCAAAGCCTTGCAGCCTCGCTCTTGAGGCATTGCTATTAATCACTCCCCTGTGCTGCCTCTGGAAGCCACTGAAGTAAAATTCTGGAGTGACGTAAGAGTGAAAGAAATGAATAGTGCACTCAGATCAAACTAAACTGCAGAGCTGAGGATAATCAAAGCCTGGATGTACATCTGCACTTGAAAACTTAGGGTTCCTCTGGGAGCTAACTAGGGGACTCTTGCATAACAAGGGCTACCATTCCACTAAAAATTAACCTCTTTCCTTTCCCGAAGCAAACACACTGTAGATCTGAGTTTCCCAACAAGAACATTTTATGGGAAGTTACACAACAGAGCCCCAGCGGGTGGGTTTTATATCCTTTCTTGAGGCCACATTTCCAAGGACATATGAGTCCTTGGTAGTATAATTCTGACATAACTAATAGTAAAAGTTCCCTTCCCCTCAATGTAAATTTTCCCTTGGGGAAAATCCAATGAAATTCAAGCTCCAGGTGCACAGTGCTGTTTGGTGATTTCATTTTCCCCAGATTATTTTTTGAGTCATTGATCAGTGTGGCAGTCTTCTCTGGGTTTGCTTTCAGTCCACCTCTGTGTGTTTTAGTTTTCATAATATGTTACACCTTCTTTTTTGCAAATGAAAATACTTAACTTTTTTTTTTACTATACATAAAATATATCTAATGGCTGGTAAAATATTCCACATCTACCTAGAAGATATATATTAACTTGAATGAGTTTTCTTGAAAACATTGAAAAGCAAAATAAGTTCCATTCTCCTTTAGATTTCCCTAACTGCTTCTGTTGTTTTCTTTTCACGCTACAGCACAAGTAAGGAGAAAAAAACCAAACAGGTCAGTGTCAAAATGTGTAATTATAGTCTGGAGATGAAAACACATTACTTTCCCCTTTCTGAATTCAGAAGACAAAGTTTGGACAACAGTTATTAGCAGTAGTGAAAAAAAAAAAGTCTGCTTAGCAGTTGGGAGGGGGCACACCCACAGCTTCACTCTGCATATGATAAAGTCGAGGTCAGCTGCAGTGAAATTATTTGCCACTGACTTAATCTCCTCAGTTTGTGCTTTCCTTCTCATTTCACTTGAAAGAAAAAAACAGGGATGCCTGGGTGGCTCAGTGGGTTAAGCCTTTGCCTTTGGCTCAGGTCATGATCTCAGGGTCCTGGGATTGAGCCCAGAGGGGAAGCAGGCTCTCTGCTCAGGCTCTGCTCAGGGAGCCTGCTCCCCCCCCCCCACCCGCCCCCACCCCCCTGCTCTGGCTGCTTCTCTGCCCACTTGTGATCTCTCTCTCTCTGTCAAATAAATAAATAAATAAAATCTTTTACCCACTGAGCCACCCAGGCACCCCAATAAATAAAATCTTTAAAAAAAAAAAGAAAGAAGTAAATGACACGTTGAACCATAAGGTCCAGAAATAATAACTTTTATAGCTTTCTCCCCTACAAATACATTCAGTCAAAAGCTGCTTTCGGTATCAAAAGAAAGCCTATGGCTAATTTAGGTTCAATCCCATTTATACTCTATCTTTATTTACTATGTCACTTTAAACATTTCCTAAAAGTATTCGAGACAATAATAAACCTAAGTAAATTACCTTCACCTGTGGTGCAAATGAGGCAGTTTCCCTCTGGAAGAGTCTGTGTTCCCAATGAGGACACTTACCTCCAGTGAAATCACAGTGATGACATCCCTCCCTGGATCAGTCAAGGAGAGATTTGGGATTCTTGCAGAAACAGATACAGGCTCGTGTTTTTCCACCCTTTCTTCAGTGACAGCTATATGTCTGGGGGGAGGGTAAAACAGAGAGAAGGCAGCTATTCTGATAAAAGGCCAAACCCTACAGATGTTTGAAGCTAAGGTCGTTTTAGGATGTGTTACTTGAGAATTGCTCCCAAATGAGCACGTGTCTGTGGGAACACCAGCGAGAGGACAGATGGCGGTGGCTGAGGAGTGGCTGATAAACCAGCTGCCATGTGAGGGGCTGGGCTCTGGCTGAGCCAACTCACAAACAGCACAAGAAGGCAGAGGTCATTCTTTTAAATCTGGTGGGCCAAGTATCAGACTCAAATCAGGTGAACAAATAGGTCCTGATTAGCAAGTTTAGGGAATGGCTAAACTTGCATCATGCTTCCTATTTTCTCAAGTCCTGAGAAGCACTGTGTCAGGGAACCCTAGACGGATGAGGAACTCAGTCTTCAAAGGATGTAACATAGTCACTCACCATGTGAGATAAGAAAGGAGGGGTGGGCAGGGCAGGGAAGGAAAGAGAAGGGAAAGAAACATTTCTAAGGCTATTTTTGAGCATTTGAAATCTGTATACAATGCCACTTTTGACTTTATTACAGGTAGGCAGATGAGGGAGAGAGCAGACAATGTGAAAATTCACCATCCTGGAGAAATGAAAACTCTTTCAGATTATGTATTTACATTTCACACATGCTGGCCAGCATGCCACGTTGGAGATACAGTGTTCATGTATAACATTCTCCCTGCGGCCACATTCCAGAACTTTCCTCCTCTGGCGATTAGCTTGAAAAATGCTCTGCTGACACTCACTAAAATGACAATGAGGAAGTGTTTTTTTTTTTCCCTCTTTCTTTGGGAATCAAACACTCATCCAGGGTTTATTTTTGTGATTTATAGCAATGGAGGCCCATGCCAGCCACAAAATTCAGGGCTGCCTGCAAATGTATTTATGATCTGCTTTAAAGGTACAGTGATTTTCCAGCTTTCACTGTGGTTGCCTACATGTCTATACTGTTCTCATGGAGGGAGTGGAAGGTGGGGAAAGCAGAATTGATCAGATTTGTCTTTCATCTTTAAAAGAGTAAGGAATTTCAAAATCTAGGTATTAATCCATTTTAACACAAAAATACTCAATGTAGATTTTATTCATTCTCAATTATATATTTGAGTTTTAAAAGTTAAATTCCTTGGGGTGCCTGGGTGGTTCAGTGGGTTAAAGCCTCTGCCTTCGGCACAGGTCATGATCCCAGGGTCCTGGGATCGCCCCACATCGGCTCTCTGCTCAGCAGGGAGCCTGCTTCCTCCTCTCTCTCTCTCCCTGCCTCTCTGCCTACTTGTGATCTCTCTCTGTCAAATAAATAAAATATTTTTTAAAAAGCTAAACTCCGGGGCGCCTGGGTGGCTCAGTGGGTTAATGCCTCTGCCTTCGGCTCAGGTCATGATCTCGGGGTCCTGGGATCGAGCCCCGCATCGGGCTCTCTGCTCAGCGGGGAGCCTGCTTCCTCCTCTCTCTCTGCCTGCCTCTCTACCTACTTGTGATCTCTGTCTGCCAAATAAATAAATAAAAAATCTTAAAAAAAATAAATAAAAAGTTAAACTCCTAAATAAAACCATAATAAAAGAATGGTACACTTATGTCTGCATAAAAATTAAATGGATACAATTTTGTCAATCTGAATTGATGCTTTTTGTAAAAATTTCTCTTTCATATAATGAAAATATAGTGAGGGCATCTGCTATAAGCGTTGGACAGGGAAGCAAACTGGACCATTTCCAGGGGCCTGGCGGCAAACGGTACCCTGCCTCTATATGGCAGTTGCTGACCGCATCACACAGATGAGATGATAGCATTCACCGAGGACAAGTAGATTTTCTAGGTTAGGCTTCAGCAACAATTCATACTGTAAAACAAATTTTAAAAAAAAGTTTTAAACCTACTTTAGAGCTATGACTTGATACACATGACTTGATAAATGTTTGCTGAGTGAATATTATTTTATTATCTCCAGTGGTATTTCCTCAAGGCTATCAAGGGTAAAATGCATCATGTGTCATGTGCCCTTAAGGGAGAATAAAATGCTGCTAATTAAACTGTGATGCAACCTAATTTCAGTGGTGGGGGAAAAATCTTATTATTAATGAAATAGAGTAAAACATTAAAGCCTACTACTTATTTCCAAATTCCAGACTATGATGTTTCTGCAGAAGAATCCATTGGTTGATGATAAAGAGGACTAAGGGTCTGCAGAAAATCACACCAGGGGATTCTTATTCCCCAACTCAAACATTTCTATTCAGGTTACACCAGGCTGAGTAATTCCATGATATGTTATAGGTTGATTATATATGAGCAACCCATGTCCTTAACTCACTGGAGATCCTCCCAACCCCTTACTGCAGAGTTCCCTTCCCTATCATAGTCCCTCCAGTATACACACAGCATACACAAATCACACACAAATGTTCTCACACATACATGGGGCTCAGAACAACTTTCTTATGCTATCATCTTATGCTCTCACCATAAACACCTCAGGAGTGATGAACATCCCTTATCTACACAAAGAATGAATGAGTATGGAAATGCTTGGTTGAAGACAGAGCATTATCTAGTCCAAGCTCCATTTTCCTGTCCTTTCTGTAGCTGATATGATTTCATGTGGTGCTGCTTCTTGAAGGGCCTGTTTTTGGTCTCTGTGATCCCTGTTCTCCTGGTTCCATCTCTTTCACATTCTTCTTCCTCCTGCCTTTTAAACCTAAGTGTTCCCTAATGTTCCACTCTTGACCCTTTTCTTCCCCTTCACCTCTTCTAAGTCACCTTCTCTTTTGGGGTCTCAATCAGATCCAACAAATGACTTGTCCAAGGCCAGACAACCAGCTGGTAGGAGAAGACCTCAGCTCTTATTTCTAGTCAATAAACATGTTCACTTATTATGCTCAGTTCTTTCTAGGCACTAGAGACACAAAATAAACAGGATACAGACTTTGCCCTCCAGGAGTGGGAAATCTAGTAGATCTCACATATGGAGTCTAGGGCCTTTCTGAAGTCAGTACAGAAGTTCTGAGCTGTTTCAAATGAAAATACATTTCAACCATGTCAGACTAAACCAGACTTTCCTCTTAGGCAAGGCTTCCTAACCAGTCTGTCAGTATTATGGACTCTTCATGGATGTGTGACAAGATTCTGATCAGTGATTATGTGAAATTCTCTCTCTCTCTTTTTAGAGGGGAGTACATATTATTTACAATAGTATGTGTTAGGTAGAATGTTTTGCTAAGAAGATTGTATGAGCAGGTTAAGAGAGTACTAAAATTTACTGTGGGTTAGGAAACAAGAGAAGTAAACAAAACAAGCATGGCAATTGTGCGAGTTTACATAAGCAATATGAGATCCTTACTATGTAGTAATTCTCTCACTATAGTTATTGTTGGTGTATTTAATAGTATTTTACATCTTTAATTCCTTTTAAGTGTGCCCTTAAAACTTGTGTCATGTCACTTCCATTTAAACGTGGTGAATAAAATGCATGAAATCCCACCGACATGAGAGTAAAGAAATAAAAAAGGCATAAATCCATAAGGCTGAGGGCAATAGGGGAATACATGAGATATCAGCAGATTTCTAGAGTTTGAAAAGGATGGATAAGTGGTGATTTACTTAGCCTAATTGATGAAGCTTGCAGTGAGGGAAGTGACCCAAAGGCAATACAATTTAGAATACAGAATCTTGGTTATATTCAGGACTTAGCAATGCCCAGTTCCTCTAAAAGTGGTAGTGTAGGATGAAGTCAACACAGGAGATTTGGCTGACATTTTCCATAAGGGATAGTTAGATCTCTTTCCCCATTCTTTGAAAGCAAATATAACTGCTCTCTGTCCTATCAGAAGAGGTGAGATTGATTACTCTTGCAGAAGTTGATCTAGAAAGGTTCTGAACTTTTGGTTTATACTGCTTATAAGAAGCTTAAGTAGAAGTCTACATGGTAGATGTGAGATTTATCCAGGCTGCTGCTTCTACTCATCTTGCAGAACAGAGGCAGTCATAATGTGCTCCTCAGGCCAGTGGGGATTTATCCCTTAGGAAATTACCCGACATGCATGTGGCTCTCCCCCATTGAAGCACCAGCCCCTTACTGGTCAAGAGCCCTACTGATGCACAGAAAGGTTCCACTCAGTGTTTTAGTGCATCAGTCTTGAATATGAATAGACAGCCATGGATTATCAGAGAATTGAGAAAAGTTTCTAACTTGACTGAATTACAGACACTCAAAGAGAAAAGGGGGAATATGGAAGAATCAGAAGCAATGCAAAGAGAAGAAAATAATACATCATAATTAATTTTCATGGATATTATAAAAAATATTACACTCATGAAAGAGACTCATAAGAAACAATAAAAATCCACAGTAAGAGAATAAGAAAATATTCTTAGAAAATTTTTTTAGTGATAGAAATTGAAGTTGAAAAAATGACCCAGATTTGAGGAAACCTGCTGAGAAGAAATTGAGAAAAAGACGAAAAATGGGAGGAAAAGATTCAGCATTCAAACAACAGATATTCTAGAGAGAAAGAAAAGTGAAAAAGTATGTGAAAAAAAATTATTGAAGAAATAAAACAAGAAATTCCAAGAACTGAGGAACCTGAGCCTCCAGATCAAAAGGGCCCACAGGATACCCAGCCCCTTAAACAATAAAACACCCTCACCAAAGCATATCATGATGAAATTTCATAATATAAATGTTTCCAGTGGGGAAATAAAAAGAGTTCATATATAAAGGGCTAAGAATCAGAGCATCCAGTTTGTCAGTAGGCACATGGAAACAAGAATAAAAATTAAGAGAAAAAATTCTTTCCCATTTAGATTCTTATACCCAGCCAAAATATTAAGTATGAGGGAGCATGAACACAATTTTTGACAGACAAGCCTTTCATGTACCTCCCAAGCATGTCTCTTTAGGAGTTTCTTAAGGAAGCATTCCACCAAAATGAAGGTAGAGAATGAGAAGACCTTAGACCCAAGAATCAGAAGATCCCATATTTGAGAAAGGTACAAGGAATTCTCAGGATGATAGTGAGCAGGGGCTTAACAAAGGATGTCTTCATGAAAAAAAAATGAACTGATACATTACTTGACAGATAATTATATGCTGCTTTAAGTGACAGGTATTACTCTGATAACAACAAAAACTTTAAAGATGACACACAGAGGATGGTGCTTCCAGCCTCTGGAGGTCCAGTGTCCTAAACTCTGTGAAACTATACAGAAAGACAGAAAAGAGAGAAAGAGTGAAAGATATACTAAGGCTTAAGGAACCAGAGCACTGCCTGCAACAAGTGGGTGGATTCAAAAAGCCCACCCGACTTCTAGAACAGTATCCGACTAGGCCATAAGCTGCAGGTTGAGGGCTAGAGGGGACGTAGATGAAGAGGCACTGGAAATCATCAACAGGACGGTCATAGAGTTTGGGTTAACACATGCTGACGTGGTTCAGTGTGGCTGTGCCGTTATCTAATAGAATGTCCAAGTAACTATGGTAACTATGAATCCTCCTTTTGGGAATGAAAATAAAAAGGGGATAAATATGAGTTTTCTGAAGACTGCTTTGGAAATGGCAAGAATATTTGTAAAAATTCTCATCTGGAAAACACATTCATGAGAAAGCTATAGAATGGAAAATCAAGATCAATACTACACCAAAGCTGCAATATAACCTACCAGCATCATATTAATTTCTTCAAAAGAAATCTGTGGACATGGAAGTGAACCTAATTTGGTTTTCTTTTTAAAAAACTCTTTTTAAAAAAAGATAGGGTGCCTGGGTGGCTTAGTGGGTTAAAGCCTCTGCCTTCAGCTCTTGTCATGATCTCGGGGTCCTGGGATCCAGCCCCACATCGGGCTCTCTGCTTGGCAGGGAGCCTGCTTCCTCCTCTCTCACTCTCTCTCTGCCTGCCTCTCTGCCTACTTGTGATCTCTATCTGTCAAATAAATAAATAAAATGTTAAAAAAAAACTCCAAAGATAAAAGCAGCTTAAAACCTAATTAATGAATATAAAATTTGTTTAAAAAAAAGATGCCACAAATTATAGATATTTTTTCAGGAATGTAATAATGATATTGTGATTATGCTTTTGAAAAGTCATTATATTTTACAGATATATACACAAATATTTACAAATGGTATGATATGTGTCTAGGATATGCTTCAAAATAAAATGGGGTAGGCAGACCATAGGTTGGAAATCAAACAGTACTGGTTATGAGTTGATGATTTTTGAATATTGGGACCCATTATACCATTCTGCCTACTTTTGTATATATTTGACATTTTCCAAATGAAAACTTACAAAAAAGGGGAGGGGTGCCTGGGTGGCTCAGTGGATTAAGCCTCTGCCTTTGGCTCAGGTCATGATCTCTGGGTCCTGGGATCGAGCCCCCGCATCAGGCTCTCTGCTCAGCAGGGGAGCCTGCTTCCCCTCCTCTCTCTCTGTCTGCCTCTCTGCCTACTTGTGATCTCTCTCTGTGTCAAATAAAGAAATAAAATTTTTTAAAAAATCCTTTAAGTAAAAAAAACCTTACAAAAAAAAAAAAGGAGCCTTCAACAAAATTGAGAATCACTGTAACCACAGAGGCATGTTTTACAGCCAAGCAATGATGCTGAGCACCTGATTTTGTTCAGAACAGAAGTTAGAGGTAAATTTATTGCTTTTTAACAGCTTTGGGAGACTACAACAAAAATGAACAGGAATTTGGTATCTAACCCACACCACTTCCAGACTGACTTGGTTCTCTTAGGAACTTTAAATCTTCTAGAGCCTCTATATGGTGTTAGGTATCGCCATTTAAAAATATTTACTGATACTGGGTGGCTCAGTTGGTTAAGCATCTGACTCTTGATTTCGGCTCAGGTCATGATCTCAGGGTCATGAGATGGAGCCCCACGGTAGGCTCTGCCCTAAGCATGGTGCCTGCTTGAGATTCTCTCCCTCTTGCTCTGCCCCTTCTCTCTCCACATTCTCACTCTCTAAAAAAAAAAAAAATTATTTATGGAGCTTGTTTCTTAGTGGTTAAAACATTTAATGGTATCAGTGATGTCTTATATTTGGTGAAATATGGTAGATGGGTTTAGGAGAAAAAAGTGGCAATTAAAATATGACACACTCTAGCAATGTTTCCTAATTTCATGAATGTTACAATGAAAGAAAAAGGCCTCTTGGTATTGGTGAAACACAGTATTTTCCCAAAGAGCATTATTTCTTCTTTTGACCCTTTATCCCCATGCTAAATCAATCTTCAGAATCAGTAAACCCACAAAATGGTATCTGTCTCCATCTTGTTTGACAACCTCCTCCTACTTGTCCCCATAGCACTAATTTGAAAATACCAGCTTCGTGTGCCTCTTCAAGGTGCCTTACTTCAGAAATACCCAGAAAATGAATAAACATTTCCTTTTGTGCTTTTCAGAGTGCATCATATTCAGTAGGCCCTAGTGACTAATATGCCAGCATGAGCACGGACGTGCACCCTCTAACAGTCAGGATTTCTTATCACAAGGAACAGAAACTAACTCTGCCGATTTTAGCCGAAAAGGAATTTGTTCTGAAGGTAACCGACAGACTCTCCGGGAGGGCCAGAGAACTAGGTTTAGAGGTGATGTAGCCAAAAATAACCCTTAAAATGATGGCATGGAGCCGGTCCAGTAAAGACACCGCTCCTGCTGCCACCAGGTCCAGACCCCAGAGCAGGCCCTGCTGACCTCCCAGCACAGGGCAAGGGGTGTTGTTGTCTGGAGCACCTGCCACTGGGGCAGGGTCTGGGTCACGGGCCCTGGATGCAAACATTATGTAGCTAGCAATGTAGCTCCTGTGGTGGGGAGTGGGCGAGCCTGCAGCATGGGAAATGGGTTCAGGTGACAGCGTTCAAAAGGAACAAGTGTCCACTCAATTCTCTAAAGAAATACTTTCGAAAGCCAAAACACAATGCAGAGGAGTACACAGCGAGTACCCGGAGTGAGCACGTTTGTCTTCCATCTTTGTCTAAGTTGATTAGGTGCATTGTGCAATTTTATATTAAAACCTGCACCCATGCCTATTTTTTGGCTATTCAAAATACATATCATTTTGAACTAAGAATTTTACTTATGATCTTAGATAATGACAGAATACTTGGAAATGGCCTTTTAAATTTAACCCAGTGGTGGTCACAGAATAGATACACTTACTTTAAGTGATGACTGATTAATTATCTAGGGAATAATCATTAAGAAAAAAAAGGATAAGGATAGATATTCACAATAAGTCCACAAAAGGATATGTAATAGTTACATGTTACATAAATATTACTGAATTAGGCTAAATGAGACAGTGGCAGACTCACGACCTATAGGTGTGTGGAAGCTCAATTTAAACTGCATAATCAGATTTAGGAGGTGCTTTTAAGGTCATGTGAGCCAGCGTCCAACCCAACAAAGGCAGTCCCCCTTGTTATATCCCTGACAGGTGGTCCTCAGTGCATTGTTTTGAGTACAGTATATTGTATTGTTTGTTTCTTTTTTTTTTCTTTAAGCTTTTTTATTTAAACATATAATGTAACCCCACCACCCTCTCCCAACCCCTCTCCCCCCTCACCCTCCTCAGTTTGTTTTATGACATTAAGAGTCTCTTTTGGTTTGTCTCCCTCCCGATCCCATCTTGTTTCATTTTTTCTTTTCTGATATGGACTCTATTCGTCTAGGAATCTCACCAAAGATAGCATTAATATCTTTTGTCTTGTTGGTTAATACTCAAGTGACCTAAAACTTTTTTACAACCCAAACTGTTAAACTAGGAATTCCATTCCATGTCCTTGGGCAGCTGATTTTAGAACCTAAATGAAGCCAACATCTATTCTTTTGAAACATAGTCTTAGTTTCAGCCCTTGCTCTGGGCTCAGGGATATCAAGTTTAATAGTGATTGTCATTCAAATTCACTAGTGCTATGAGCTTTGCATCATCCACAAACCTAACATACTTATCGCCTAAGTATGCCTGAGTTGTTGATAAAACTGTAGAAATGTCAGGGTCAAGGCAGGCCAACACAAGCCACCTTCTATGTTGGCTTCCACACCTGTGAACATTCTGTGGGTACAGCTGATCAACCCAGCTATTAGACTACATCCTAGACCTCATTTCTGTGTCTCACCCACGAACATTACTCAAGAGCCTCGTTTACAGATGTGTTCCAGAAGGATTGTGAGGATGTAAAAATCTGATGGTCTGGCTCTATTTTAAATACTCTAGGTTATCTACAATTCAGAGGAGCAGTAGGAGACATTCCTGATACAACACAGAACTCTTCAGTGAAGCAAAAACTATGACCCAATCCTTTTTGTAAGTCTTGATTTTCGTATGCTGGGTTTACTGTTGGGCTGTGTACACATTGTTCATGAGTCAATATGAAAGTCAAAATTCTACATAAGGCATTTTAATATAGGCCTTAAAAATAATGATGTCCATAATGTGCATTTTAGCTATAATAACTTTGATAAATGCTTATTACCATTTTAAGAGAATGTATGATTTAACTTCTTGAATAAAAACAACTGTTTTAAGTTTTTTGCTAACTTAAATGGATTCTAAGACCAAAGAAAATCTAATTATTAAAGTGTTCTACTGGAATATAGAATCTTTAGAAAATCTTGCTTCTAAATTCTGAAGGCTAGAACATTCTTATTCTTCTTCTAAAAAGGAAGAAATGTACTTGTATAGTAAATTCATTGCTGGGATCGATTTACACTTAAAATATTTATAATGCCTACTGGTGATGTAAAAAAAAGGGGGGTGGGAAGCCAAGTTTATGATGTCATTGATATTTGCTAAGCCAAAAAGCAGCTGTGGGATAAATAAATTATTAGTTTCACCATGAATGAGACCTTCGAAACACATGGCAGCTTTTTGCCATCTAGTTGTACAAGAGAAATAGGAGGGAGAGCTACAGCAGCTGAAATAAGCTCTTCTACTAAGCATTCTAATTAAGCAAGTCCTAATACCAATAATTAAAATGGAAACTACATTTAAAAACTATGTAAAGTGGTTGGCCGGTTAGCTCAGTTGGTTAGAGCGGGGTGCTAATAAAAACTATGTAAAGACCTTTGAATTCTGCAGTTATTAGCTTGTTTGAGACTGATTTTTTAAAGGGGTTTAATGAGCTCCTCTTAAGCATTTACCACAATCATCTCACTTTGTACCAAAAAAGCAAAAAATGAAACAGAGAAAATTGTGAATTATTTCAGTGGTGTCTAAAACAGCAGAGGGTACATAGACAATATACAAATTGTCTAATTACCCTGAAAATGAAGTTATTTGTCCCTTAAAACAGTAGTAACAGCTAACATTTATTTTATAGACATAGAGGGTTGGAGCTGGCACTGTTTTATTTTTAAATGTGCCTATCTTTCATCTTTACACCACAGAAACTGTTGTAAAATAAGACTTGCTTATGGTCAGCGTGATTGTGCTTGCTCCTGGGATGCAAGAACACACTGTCTTCAGATTCTTTCAATTCAGAGTATTTACTGAGGACTCAGAATGCCAGCAGAGCACACGATTTCCATTAAATCTCTCTTGGGTGGTAGTGCACGTAAGCTGTCATTGGAGACCAGCGCAGTAAGCCTTCCTTTAATAAGCCATATCCATGGGGAATCTTGCTCAAAATAAAACCCATGGTCTAATTGCCTAGGAATTTTGGTAAGTTCAGTATGTCCTCGGTCACTTTTTTTCCTCATCTACTATCAGAATTATAAGGCAAGACATGTTTGATAGACACTACAAAGAGGAACAGTACAAATAACTGAAATAAAACTTTTTTTTTTTGCTCTATTTTTAAAGGATAATCCTTGGATCAGAAAGACCCAAATTAACTACTTCATGATGCATTTTAGCACAGAGTAATTTTTTATGATTTTTAAGGCTTATTATAAAATATGAATTGGAAATTTAACCATCTGGATACTCAAACATATGAGCCTTTTCTGAAGATGGTCCCTCAGGTAACTAGATTTGTTGACAGAAGTGCTGTCTAGAATGGCACTCTGTGTCCTTTGCTTGAGATTGACAGATTAGAATCTTCGAGTCCCTTGCATGGACTGTACTGCTTTGATCTTCAGCTTCTCTGGAAACTTCCTGTGCTGATTAATAGTAAAACCCACCCACTGGGTTTTCAAAGACACAAATGTAAGTGGTGTGCTATTTTTTGGAATTAATTGCATTTGGAATGTTCTGAGTAGGTATTCTCTGGTACTACAAGCATATGGTCATTTTCACATAGTGCTATTTCTGTAAAATCTCCATTCTTAACACCATCAGAATCTGCTCCCTTAAAGATAGCTGGACAACATCAGAAAATGATGGCAATTTAGTATCTTTTCCTGCTTGAGGCAGTAGATTTGCTAAAACCAAAACATCTGCTAATCCTATGTCAGAAGTTGGTGCCAGAAGCAACTGAATATGGATCAACATCTCCAATATTACACTTAAATATCTACTTTCATACAAAATACTGTAAAATGCTGTACTCCAGTGTCGCTTGATGACTGTTCATCTGAAGAAAGCAGGATGGTAGTGGAATAGTGAAGCACGACTTTGGGTATTAGAGGGCAGGCCAACTGCTTTCTTAAATGCAGGGAGATGCATTCACCCAAATACCATGTAGCGAGCCCTGCACTTGTCCCATCTCAGCTCCCTCCCATCAGCAACTATGTAAAGTCTCTTTTTGCATCTCCCCCTCACTTCCTTGCCTAGCAGGCCACTCTGTCCTCTAACTGAGGCCATCAAGTAAAACCCTTCAACTTCTGGCTCCCATTCACTAGGTATAAACCCAGGGGTGGTTTTCCTCTCAGAATAAGGGTAGGATCTCACTCTCTTATTCAAGGGCAGATCTGTCAAAAGTGCTGGTCATCTCACTCCCCGACTGGAGCTGCCCGGCAGAATTCAGTGTCGCTCCCAGGCTCCCCCACACACTTGGCGTAGCAGGTTTCAGGTCTCATGATGTGGATTCTCCCTCATACACCCACACTGTCCCTACTCATCTTTGCAGCTTTGGAACCTCTCACTAAGCCTAGCAAGCAGAGGTACTCAACAATTATGTGTTGAACTGAAACTACTAACTTTTAAGCATGAGTTATTTTCAATAGCTTGAACCAGAAATGAGCTTGTCCCAGATTGTCTGCAGAACAGCATATGATCCCTGCTCCACTTTATTTTCAACCCATAAGTGACCCAAAAACGAGGAGTGAGAAAGTTCCAGTGACTAGAGTTGCTAGATGAAATACAAGCTGCTCCATCAAAACTGATTTTCAAATAAACAACAAATATTTTTTTAAGTATAAGTATGTCACAAGTAGTATATGGGGCATACTTATACTAAAAACAATTATTCATTGTTTATATGAAATTCAAATTTAACTGGGCAGCCTGTATTTTTACTTGCTAAGTCTGACAATTCTACCAGTGACTCCTTAAAAATTCTAAAGATGTTTCTTTAGAGCCCTTGGAGGTTTGTGTCCCAGTCCTGCAAACTTCTCACTTGGGCAGATTTTATGTCTTTTAATGCAGCTCTGTTTCTTTCTGAATATCTCAGTAGCAAGCTTTAGGAAATGCTGTTTACTGTACATAATTTCCATTTATTTTGCTAATTTATAGAACTCCTTTCTAATATCTGTTAATTTTAGCAAAAAGAACACTGTAGCATTGCTCAAAATCTCTTACAAAGCTGATATTCTTCGTTATTACTATGCCTGAGTCAAGTCCTATCTACATGTGTTAACAATTAATAATTTTTTAAAACTTTATATTTTCAAGTAAACCAGCAAAACAGTATTGAAAATAAGTAAGTCTTTCATTTGGGGATTTCTTTTCTTCATTAATCGGCACTGTGAGACGTGCTGTCCTCACTCACAGGCTGGAGGGAGGCAGCCTGGCAAGCGGAGGTGGGGCCTGTGATGTAACCGCAGCGGGTCTTTGTTGGTGAAGCCATCCCTAAATGGGAACTGTCTGTAAACCCAAGCGCTTCAGCTTCAGTGTGAATGGGCTGGAAAGCAGATAGAGCTGCCTCTTACAGTTTCTTGTAAATCTTGGAGTCTTGAAACCATGGTCAACAGAAGAATTCCTCACAGGTCTTTTAAAGACATACCTGTCTCAGTAAGGAAAGCAAAAGCAGGTTTCTGCAAAGGACTACCGCTGGAGAGTACTAACTGCTGCGTGCGCCGGGCTTGTGTGCTGAAAGTGATGGTGCAGTGGGAGTGATAGGGACAGCTTGTTCTGATCCTGAAAGTTTCCCACATTAATGCGCTCTTCTTTCCGTGTTCTTGACAGTGATTTCTCATTACTTATTCCCATGAAAGCATTGAGGAGAGAGAAATACCTCCCTAAGGAGAGGGATACTGGAGTTTACCTTCCTCAGAATTTCAGCTGGACTAATCTCAGCTTCAACTTCTAGGCAGAGGAGGACGAAGTCTGCCCTAACTGGTGGGTGTCACAAGAGGATAATGAATTAAGACGCTTAACCCAACACAAGCACGGTACCTGCTTTCCACCATATTGGCAGCTCTAGTTAAGGACGGTTGTCAAGCTACCGGCACAACACGCACACACTGCAGAGATGCAGAACAATGCCTGGAAGCCTGCCCAAAACTGGTCTCTCCAAAGGACACACTCAACGTATGGGACCATGCCAAAACTCACTGGGGGTTAGTAGCGGCATTTTCCTAGTCGGTGCGAGAAAGGGAGGAAATTTGGAAAGCTGAAGGCGCCGGGCTGCTACCTGGCTGTGCAGAGCAGCAGGGCTGACAAACACACTCATTAAACTTGATCTGCAGCAAGCAAGCCTAAGCGAGCCTGCGAGGTCGTTTCTGAAATATTCATAAGGCATGTTACCGGACTCCCGCTGAGAGGTAGCGCAGGAGCACGCACCCACACCCGGGGGGGCGGGGGGGGGAGGCACTCAGAGCAACACACACCACCACCACACTCTGCCGTCGCTCCCCACACGCCTGTTCGAGTCTACCTGCCCGGGGAAAGATGCTCTCGGGGTGGAGTTTCCCAGCAGTTGCAGGAGCTCCTCAGACGGCCCCTCGGGGACCGCAGCGCGGAGGATCCCCATGCCCCACAGCCCTGCAGCGCCCCTGGGGCCCAAGGCCGCGGCGCGGGGGGGGGGTGGTGGCTGGGGGTCCAGGACCCGGGAGGGCCACTCGCCGGGGCCAGGCCGCCCGTGGTGTCCCCACCTCCCATGTTGGCCTCTGCCAGGGATGCCTCTGCCAGGGATGCCTCCTCCAGAGCCCCCGTTCGGTTCGGTCGCTAGGTGACCCGCGTCCGGGCCGAGACGCAAACGGCCTCTCGCGCGGCCCCACAGCCCCGCGGGTGTTAGTTCTGGGGGGCCGCAGGAGGAAAGGATGACGGTCCTGGTTGCCCCCGAAGCCCCTGCACCGAGGCAGGGCGCACTCTCATTCCAGCTCCTCTCTGGCCACAACCCTGACCTCTCCGCTGCTCCCCAGACGCAACGCAGCTCGCACGATGCCGCGTCCTCGTCACCACCTCCCTGCTCTCCAAGGGCATTCGCCCCTCGCACCTCTGGCCCTCCGGGGTCGCCCCCAGGCGCGGCGACTCACCCGGACCCCGGCGGCGGCGGGAAGCTCAGCAGGTCCCGGAGCGCGGCGGCCGGGTCTCCATGTCCGCCCTCCGCAGGCGCTCAGGCTGCGCGCTCGGAGGCGGCGCTGGTCGTGGTCCCTCCGTCCCCCGCACCGCGGCTGCACAGGGTGGCCGCGGCTGCCGCACTGGCTGCGGGCGGGGCGGAGGCGGGCCAGGAATCTGGGTCGCGGGGAGCGGAGCGAGCCGGGAGGCACCCGGGCGGCCGGCGGCGGGGAGGCGACCGAGAGCAGCCCGCGGAGGGCGTGCGAAGGCTTCCCTGGGAGCGCGACGCGGACAGCGACTGAGCATGCCCAGTCCCCAGCCGGGGGCGCGGGCGCGGGGCTGGGGGAGGGACAGCTGCTGGGGCCCAGAGCGGGGCCGCGGCCGCGGTTGGCCCGGTTGGGTCGCGCCCGGCGGATCCGCGGGAGGCGCGGGGACCCGGACACCTGTAAGTGTGTCCTGCAGAGAACCCAGCAGTGAGGGGCAAGGTGTGCTTCTCGCTTGCTCCCCAGAGAATTGTCCAGAAGGCAAAGTTTGCTTTAGCTCAGCTCCGGCCCTTGCGGCCTCACAGAGTGATTCCCGCAATCCAGATACGCATGCCCCACCTGCTTTCCTGTGTCGGGTACCAGCCTCCGGGGTGCGCGGGCAGCGCCCGCCTTTCCTGACTCCTGGAGCTGTCGGGTCAAGTTCTCCAAGAGCCAGCTCTTTAATTAGGTGTAATTGAGAGATGCTGTCAGCCCTCCCAGGTCACATGTCTGCATTTCAACTAGGGCTTCGAAACAGTATCTTCACCCCGGGGTTAATTGTAATAGATGGATGGTACACACCGTGGTCGGGGGCTATTTTAGAGAGTCCTGCTTCACAGTACAACAGGAGTGATCCGGAATGACTCATTTAACAGTCCCCGAAACCTGTGCCTTTCAGTGGTGCGGTACTTCATGCTGAATGGAGAACGTTTTCTCTATATCCAGGCAAAACACTCCTTACATTAGAGGCAGCACGGGGTCAGGGAAAGAGGGTGAGCCTCGAGGTTGGCCTGATCTCAGTTTTATCTACCACCTGCATTCCCGAACCATGCTGCGCCTCTGTAGCCTGGACGGTGGTGAGGTGGTGATCCCAACCTCTCAGGATTGTTGTGAGGCAAGGAGGCAGAACTCTTGCTGTGCAGTAGATGTTCACCAAGTAAGCCTCTGAAAGTTCCATGTCGCTGGTTAATTTTCATGACAGGTTGGGTTAGTGCTGATCTTGAAATGGTGAGCATTTGTGGTGTTGCCTCTTCACATTAAATAAACTTGAACTTGGATTTTTCTAACTTTTTGCTTAGAAAACATTAGCCACTGTTACCTTTTCTTTCAGCACTCCAGTTTCTTCCTACTTCTTTGAATAAACCTCTAGGAAGGAGCTAGATCAAGGCCATATATCTGGGCAATTTGCTATGGGCAGGATTATCACCATGGGAAGGATTTCACTCCACAGTCTTCTAAAAGTAGTTTAATTGACTTGCATTCCCCCATGGTCCTTGTTTCACAACTATTAAACAAAGTAAGGTATGGAAGGAAGTTTTCTGCAGTAATACTGTCCCACTTTAAAAAAGTGTCATCGTTCAAAAAGTAAACTTCTCAGAGGCGCCTGGGTGGCTCAGTCGGTTAAGCATCTGACTCAGCTCAGGTCATGATCTCAGGGTGATGGGATCAAGCCCCAAGTTGGGTCTGTGCTGGGTGTGGAGTCTGCTTAAGATTCTCTCTCCCTCGGGACGCCTGGGTGGCTCAGTGGGTTAAGCCTCTGCTTTCAGCTTGGGTGGTGATCTGTGATCTCAGGGTCCTGGAATGGAGCCCTACATCTGGCTCTCTGCTCATCGGGGAGCCTGCTTCCCTCTTTCCCTCTGCCTGCCTCTCTGCCTACTTGTGACCTCTCTCTCTCTCTGCCAAATAAATAAAATCTTAAAAAAAAAAAAAGATTCTCTCGCCCTCTCCCTCTCTCTCTGTACCCCTCTCCTGCTTATTATCTCTCTCTGAAAAAAAAGTGAACGTCTTTAGCTCCCAAACATACCATTTTCTTCATTACACTTTGCCTTTATTTATGTTATTCCACCCTTTCTGGAATACTCTTCCTTTTCCATTCCACTTCACAAAGTCCTGCCCACTCTTCAAGCTCAAATGCCACCAAATGCCACCTTCTTTCCAAAGACTTCCCGAAACCGCACGGCAGAGTTAATACTCCGCCGCCCTTCTGCTGTCTGCACGTGTTGCCGTCTGCTGGCATTGTCGAAGCCATCTAAAACAATGTCCCCAGCGATTGTTATGTCTAGGCACCTTTCCATGCACCAGGAAGATAGCAACGCACAAGACAGAAGGGGTCCCTGTCCTCATGTAACTTATAGTCTAGTTTGAAGAAGATAGGCAATAAACACCTGAGCGCTAAAGAATCACCAAGGACACGGGTTATGTATATTTTTATCTTTGTGTTATTCATCAGATTAATGTACACAGTCTAGATTCATCCTTCCAAAAACAATGAAGATATTAATATTGGCCCGAAGTCAACCAGACTACATGAACATGGATCCCTGCCTGGTTGTTGCTGAAGCAATGATTTTTACTCCTTTCATTTGACTCCCTCAGCTACAACAGTCCTAATTCCAGACCATTCTAGGTAGGTACCTACAATCCCATATGAAGAATGGAAGGGGGTGGGGGAAAGCCAGAGAGTTTAGTCCCTTCACCAAATTATATCCTTTCTCTAAAGTCAAGGAACGGCATTTCCATTGGTTTGATACAACCTGGATTCCCAGCTCTCCTGAGTCCCAGGCCTCTCTTCCAGGATCATGTACCACTCCTGATCCCTCCCCTCTCATGATCTTTGACCTCTATTTATGTCAATAGTTATTTTCTGTTTTACATCATTTGACTGAATCTATCTGCTAACTGAATAACTCAAGCTTTTTTCTCTGATTCTCTTATTGTCTGAGTGTGAGACAGACTTGTCACCACTTAGAACCAACTTTTCCTAAGCATATGTGTATACGTGTATTCCATAGCAATTAGTGACAGCCTTGCCACCGTTTAATGTTTAATTCCAGGGCAGGATCTCATTCATTCTGATGTAGACAACACTTAGCAGATGACCATTATCCAATAGATCCCCAATGAAAGGTTGTGAAACGAATGAAGGAATGTATGCAGTTTCTCAACTCTTCTTGCTTCCTCAGACTATAGTTCTTTTCTAATTACTCTATCTACTAACCCTAGGATTTGGCTCAATTTCACCCTTTTCTATTCTACTAATTTCCCTCCTGCCACAAATCCACAGATGTCTACACCTTAGGGTAGAGAAAACCTTAATTCATTAAATACTTTGTTATAACAAAAGTCTCAACCTGTTATCTGTAAATCGGTATCATTCTTGCTTCCTCCGGTCCACAGCAACTATCTTTAAAACTTCTTTCTCTTTTCCATCTCCCCCACCTGCCACGTTTTGAACAATGTACCTCTGGCTCTCCCTACTGCCCCAGAGAAGAGTGACCATCAACGGTCATCACCCTAGGAATCAGCTCATTACGGTGAATATGTCCCCCCCCCCTTTCCTCTTCAGTCTCAGCAGAGTAAATATCTTTGTACTTGCATGCTAGTCTCTATCAGTAGACTATTTTCTTCCATCTTTATTCACTCTCTTCTGGCTATTACCAGCTTTTCTCTCTTTCTCTTCTCTCTCTCAATCACCTTCCATCTTCTAATAAACCTACCCAGAGTTTTTTGGGAAGCCTGATTTGACACCCATGCCCCTTTAAGATGTCTAGAAATGACTGTCTAGTGTGTTGCTCTCAGGGGTTCTTTAAAGAAGGGACGCCTGGGTGGCTCAGTTGGTTGAGCGGCTGCCTTTGGCTCGGGTCATGATCCCAGCGTCCTGGGATCAAGTCCCACATCGGGCTCCTTGCTCAGCGGGGAGCCTGCTTCTCCCTCTGCCTCTGCCTGCCTCTCTGTCTGCCTGTGCTCGCTCTCTCTGACAAATAAATAAACAAAATCTTTAAAAAAACAAGTTTTTTAAAAAAGAAGCCTCATCAGCTCTTTTCCATCTCCAGGCATTTCCTTTGTGCTTCATCATGGTTACGGTTACAACTGCCAAGCTTGTAAGTACACCAAGATGTGTGACCTCATGCTCTGCTAACTGAAAAAGCTTTTCTAAATATCTCCATCATCAGACATCTATTATCCTTTAGTAGAGTACCAACTAGGCACTGCTCAAGGGAAACTCCTCTGATACGCAGCATTGTCACAGGCAAATAAGGCATTTCTCATCAGTTAATCAACACTGGAGCTCTCTAACTAAAAGTGTAGTAGGGTGGCATACAAAGAGGCATATAGAATTTCAGGTTAGCCACCTTGTTTGGATGGATCCAGGAAGTCCTTACGGGCTTCCAAACCACAAGGATCCTTGCCCAGGTAGTTCGGCAGCAATTAATTGTTACAATGAAGGAAGTAAAGTGTTTGGTGACACTTGTTACAGCGATGTCACAATGATAAAGGACCAGCCTGGAGACTCAAGGATCTAGGCTTCACTGTTTTTCAGACTTCTGTCTAAAGTGAGGATGACAGTGAGCATGTCTACCTCATAGTGTTCCTGGAGGGATTACATGGATGATTTGTAAAGTGCTTAGCATCACGGCTAGCCCATAGTGCTCAATAGACGTTAGTCATGACTCTAGCTCCATTATCTCTGGATAAAAATTGTATTTAACAGATTACTACAAGATCAGTGGAGGTGGCAGCTGAAGGAACTGAGATAATCTGATGGAGCATTTAGATGTAATGGGTAGGGAGGGTCCACAGAGGAGGAACTTGTGCCACTAAAGCCTGTCCCAATCACAGCAGTAGAGCTGAGGAGGGAAAGGACGCTTGCTGGGTTGTCTCTGGGATTCCACTTCAGCTCATGACACAGAGTCTGGGTCTTTCGCAGGCAGGTGGGTAGGCTGCCTTGCCAGGAGATTTCTCATGGAACATCACCCTTTATTTGAATAAAAACCTCCCCACCCAGAGGTTTCTGTCTTCAGCAAGGTTCGATGGAGCAATGGGCAAGTAGGAGTTTCCCACCTGGATCATTTTGTGGGGTGGGGTGGAAGTCATGGCCCATTTATTTATTTTTAATCTGGCTCTGGTCTTCATGCGGTGACTTAAAGAATTGGAAGTAGGAGATGTATGTATTGTATATATTGGCTTCATCATGACACTGGAAAGGCAACCTCTGGGCTTAAAAAGTATTGGGCCTTGTCTCATTTTGCTTAATTGTTGTGTAAAGTTTAGAAATTAATATAAGGGCATTCTGTTTTCCAATAGAATGGAGTTCTGGGTACAGCACTGATGTGGCAGTTGGCCCCAATATGCTTTCTAAGATCTATATTGATAAAATTGTACCCAGGATTGTAGGAGAGTTAGTCATCATGCTGGAGAATGCTTGAAACCAAATACACTAAGGCTCTGAGACATGCTGCCTTGCAGGAGTTCCCAGGATATGGCACAGAGAAGGCTTTCCAGAGCCTCAACCCTGGGAAAAAAATGCAGTCCACTTAATAATCATTAATTGAACACCTAGTGTAGACAATGTGTTACGCTAGATACTCGGGAGACAAAGATGGATAAATCACTGTGATCCTGAGGAATCATATCCAAATAGAGGCAAAAACACCTCTGTACATGCACAAACACACACACACACACAATACACACTAGCGTGGGCCTTTTCTCCAGGTTTTTGCTGATATAGGATTAAATCTGTACTAAACCTCCTTCTCCTCCCCTTTTAGTCACCCTGTCAGACTCATCCGGGGCTGGTTTTTGTTTAAGGCATCGTTGCCCCCTGACAATGTAGGCCAAAAACATCTGTGAGTTCTGGTGCTCAGGCCCCCACTCTTGTCAGCCAAGTCCAAGGGAGTTTAGTTAATTTCGGAAAGATGGCAGTCCTGCAGGAATCCAAGAGCAAAACAGCAAGGTAAAAGTTGGACTGTCTTGTGGCTGACATTGTGGTTGATGCTTTTACTTGGAAATTTTAATGGTGAGCCCAGCCTGCAGTGACCTTTACTAATGGTCAGCCTCGAGCTGGGGCATTGACATTCAGTAGGTAGCAGCTTCTACACTAGAATATATTTAAGGAGCAAATTAACGATTTTGAAGGTTGGTTTTTTGTTTTTGTTTTTGTTTTTTTTTGTTTTTTTTTTTAGGACAGTCACATATAGTGGATAGGAGAAAATTTAGGCTTCTGTGGGTCTATGAAAACCAGGCTCTAATACAAATTAAGAACCTATGTAATTTCTTTCTGAGAATTTATACTACTTAGGCTGCACGGAAACCCTTTGGTGAAACTCTGGAAAGACAAGTCATCTGTTTGGATGTCACAATAAACTTCCAGGACAATTCAAGACACCTTCAAAAACAAATATTTTCTGTGGACAACAAATAAAAAAAAACGCACCTATTGAAAATGACATGGCCCAGAATACATAAAAGTAAATGGAATGCCATTCACTTTGTGCATGGTGGTGGGCTAGATATGGCTCTGGATGACATTATTTCCCTTGCTGGTCAAAACCCAGCCAACTTCTAGATCTCAGTAGTGATGTAAGGGAGGCTCAGGTGTATTAAATTTTTAAATTGCTCATTGCTGATCCCAGGGTTGGAACCATGCTCAACATGGTTTTAGGTGGAATAGTGAAATTGCTTATACTGCTTATGGCAACTTCAAAGACCGCTGAGGGCTCGAACTCATGGCTCTGGTGGTCATACTTAAAGGGATCAGTGTGCAGGGGTCTCAACAAATATGCAGCTGTGTCTGCCTCCCTGCTGCTCCTGGCCTTAGCTAGGAGGACACATTCAAGAAGGCTGTGGCCAGCACAGCAGAAGAGTGGTTCCTTGTTTCTCATTTACTGGGGAGAGAAGTCTCCATTCCTAGGAAAAAAAGGAAAATTTTCATCACTAGAAAGAAAATAGTTTTCCATTGGGGAAAAAAAAAGTGAGTGAGGGCCAGGAGGCATATGGAAAATCTAGATTTGTACTTCTTTCAACAATTAATTCCACATACAGTTTTCATTAAAATAATTTTCTCATGTTATGTTCTTTACATGGTAAAGCTACCAGTGGAGAGCATTTTGCTGACTTTTGGGAATACTCTTTGTGGATACAGTGAACATTTTTGAATTAGGACCTAGTTTATTTAAAAGAATTCTGGGGACACCTGAGTGGCTCAGTGGGTTAAGTGAGCAGACTCTTGGTTTTGGCTTGGGTGGTGATCTCAAGGTCATAAGATTGAGTCTGGTGTGTGGCTCCGTGCTCAATGGGAAGTCTGCTTGGGTTTCTCTTCCTCTTCCCCTCCTCACTCTGGACTCTCTCTTTCTCTCTCTCTCTTAAAAAAAAAGAATCTGCTGGATGTATAGCTTAGAATAATAATTAAAGATTAATTAAATAATTAAATATTAAATCATTTATATATATTTATTATTTATTATTATATTTATAATTAAGTAATTAAAGATTTAAAAATCTCCGGCAAAATTATATTTAAAACAGATGGCTTGATCATGTTAAACTATTGAAAGGATACAACTAAAACATTGTAACGATTAGCTATTACACAATATAACATTACTGCAAGTTTTTCATTACAACACATATTGGGAATTTACGGGGTTGTTTTATTCCAAACTATTTTCCAATAAAATATCCACATGTTTACCCACATATGTATTGTAGCATTTGCTTTAACCTTGAATATACTGTTTACCTCATAATCAGCATCAAACCTAAAGGCTTTTTTGTGTGTGTCTGTGGAACAGAAATCTTCATTATTATTTCATAACTGAATAATTCTGATTCTTCTGAAAATCGATATAATTCGGGACGCCTGGGTGGCTCAGTTGGTTAAGCAGCTGCCTTCGGCTCAGGTCATGATCCCAGCATCCTGGGATTGAGTCCCACATCGGGCTCTTTGCTTGGCAGGGAGCCTGCTTCTCCCTCTGCCTCTGCCTGCCACTCTGTCTGCCTGTGCTCGCGCTCTATCTCTCTCTAACAAATAAATAAATAAAATCTTTAAAAAAAAAAATCGATATAATTCATTCATCTTCAAGTGAGGCAGCACTGAAGATCAAGTTTGTTATAGACGTTGGTGTTTTAAATTTAATTTTTCTTCAGAATCTACCAGCTTGTTGTTGTAAGAGGGAATAATATAATAAAGTGTGGCTTTCCCCATGATATTTATCTATATGGTGGAGAATAATCTGGTTTAAGTTTTAAGTTTTGGTGAGGATTTTGAAATGTGTTCATGAGAGGTGCCTGGGTGCCTCAGTAGGATAATCCTCTGCCTTTGGCTCAGGTCATGATCTTGGGGTCCTGGGGTTGAGTTGCACTTTGGGCTCCCTGCTCAGCAAGGAGTCTGCTTCTCTCTCTCTCTCTCTCAAATAAATACATAAAATCTTTAAAAAAATAAAATGTGTTCATTAATGTAAATGCTATATTAAGTGACCCATTAGCAAAAAATTCTGTACTAACAAGCTAAAAAGTAATCTCCCTGACAATGTATTTATTTAAAAACATATATCACTCTCCACCTCATTTTGGAAGTATGAGTTGGTTTAATGTACTTTGAGTAAATAAGGGATGGATGGGTGGGTGAGTGGATGGATAAGTGGACAGTTGGTAGATAGATGGAGAGGAGGGAAGGATGATAAATGAATACCGTGGACAAGGCGTTCATCTGTCCAGAATGTTGAGACTCTCCAGATTTCAGGTATTTTCTCACTGTCAGATTGTGTTTCAGATGATGAATCTCAATTCTTGGTTCAGAAGCTTTGTTACTATATACGTGGAGATATTTCTCCTACTTAATATGCAAACTAAAAAATAATATTACCATGACATCCTGTCTTCATGCTGGATTTATTGACTGCTATATGCTAGGTTCTGGTGGGCAATGGGAACATGAAGATAAATACTGTGGAGACCAGCTCCCCAAATAGTAGCAGTCTAGTATCAAAAAGAGTCATGGAGACAGGTACTTTTAATGCAGTAGAGTAAGTGGTGGGCTGGAGAGATGGACAGATTCTAGAAGGGAGCCCACCGGAAGGAGTGTCTGAGTATATCCCTCTTTAGTAACATCCAGCAGTTTCCTACACACAAGGAAACTTTTCCATCCAAGAGGCTGTCTCCTCGTAGCTCAGTGGCATGTCACGACAGTGGCCTGTGACTCATGCAGTGTGGGTACGCAGCTCATGGAAAAGGCTGTAGCTCAACATTTCGTATTTAAGTATATTAGTCACAACGTAGAGCCTGTGCAGTGTTGTGCCTCTGTAACTTTGACTTTTCAGCTCTTGAAATTCCAGATGACAGCCAGGCTTAGAGTACCTGTTCTTTTGTTATTGTAGAAAGGGCATGTCCTCTGTGAAGCTTCTCTTAAGTTCAAAAACATTATTAATAAATTCACAAGTAATTCCCTTTGCTTCAACAAGCGTTTCTTCAGTGCCTACTATAAAGGAGACACGTTTCTAGGGAGAGGCCGCACAGTTGGGTCCTAAAAATTGGTTGTAGCCCCAGGGTAATAACAACACCTGAAGGTAATACAAAATTATAAAATTAACTGACATCTCCACATTGCTCTCAGGATGTACCAGGCACTGTTGTAGGCACTTGACATTCTAACTCTCAACTAAAATGACAATGGGGGATCTCATGTCTCTGATTTAATTGATTTCTGTGCATTTGGGAATAAAGGAGATGAAACATTTGTGTTTGAATACAGAAGGAAATACAGCCCTCTTTTAAAATCCCTGTTTTGTTTGCTAGATCACTCTAGCCAGTGTTTCCTTAGAGCTAGTATGGAAGGAGCTGCTACAGATGGCCAGATTATCAACACTTTTTAAAGGCAGAGAAGCAGCCAATGGTAAACGGAAAACTTTCAATGCTGAGGAGTTACAAGTAGGTGAACCAATATGTCTTTTTTATTTATAACATCTATCCTTTTAGGAAAGTAAAACACATGCATTCGTTAAGTAAAGGAGAATTCATTACATTTTTCCTGTTCCCTGTTCCACTCTCATGTCTAGATCAAAGTTAAACAGTTAAATAGAATAAAATTCATTATATTTTTCCTGTTCCCTGTTCCACTGTTGTTTCTAGGTCAAAGTTCTGTGTGACTGGGTGCCTCAGATACGAATGTGAACAAGCACCCCAAAATAAGAAAGTAGGGGGAGAAGCTCCCAGGGGAAAAATCAAAGTGGCAACAGCAAAGCCATCATGCTCAAAACATCAGCTTTAGGTGAAGGAAGTGAGCCACAAAATTATCCACAAAGGCTCTGTTTTGTTGTTGTTCTCATTAAATTGGCAAAAGAACCCGCTAGCAGAGTTCCTAGTAGCTCGGTCCTCATGGAACATGATTCCATGCTTCTGTGATGAAATTGAACTATAGACATTTCCTTCTGTGATCAGAGAATTTGCTAAGAAAATCCCAGAGCGCCTAGTTGTATGGAAAGTGCCATCAAAACTGTGGGTGACGTTTTCATTCTCTTTGAAACTGGCTTTTGTTGAATGGGAGGAAAGGGGCCAGAAATACTTTGAACACGAGTTTTGCATCAGAGCCGCTTGGGTAAATATTTCCCTAATAAACATGCCAGAACATCACCTACGCCTAGGGAATCCAAATCCTTGGGGTGTGGGGCCCAGGCACGTATGTGTTTGAAAACTCTCCCAGGTGACTCCAATGCACACAGCTGATTAAGAACCACACACTTAGGACATAAGCCAACTTCTGTAAAAGCATGAAAAGGAGCTCGTTTGTTTTATATTTTATTATATTCTTGCCATAAAATCATAAAATTTGTACGCTTCCCCAGGCTGAACCTTCTGAACAGGCCTATTTTGAACAGACTATAATGTGGTTATTTCCCTTTTTTTTGCATAAGTGGAACTAGTCCTTAACTAGCACGACAGCAAGGGCATTTAATAGGCACTCCAGAAAGAGAAGCAACGTTTGCCATCACTTACCATTAACATTTATTAGGCGCTGGTAGGCATGGTGAGGCCACCGGAGACCAGGCCAATTCACTTACAAAGGAACATGGTGTAGCAGATGGGAATGGGGGAAAAGTCTTAAAGCAAAACATGTGTTTAGAATCTTGTCCAATCTTGTGCTTGCTTTCTGTCACTTCATCATCGTCACAACCATAAAGGTGAGTCCCTTTATCATTCCCACTTTAAAATGAGGAACCTGGGACGCCTG
>RCUC01157011.1:0-27372 GCA_003697995.1 Taxidea taxus jeffersonii | reverse complement strand
GGCTTTCTACTCTGTCCCACTGGTCTATGTGTCTGTTTTTGTGCCAGTACCATGCTGTCTTGGTGATCACAGCTTTGTAGTAAAGTTTGAAATCAGGCAACATGATGTTCCCAGTTTTGCTTTTCTTTTTCAACATTTCCTTAACAATTTGGGGTCTCTTCTGGTTCCATAAAAATATTTGGATTGTTTGTTCCAGCTCTTTGAAAAATGCCAGTGAAATTTTGATTGGGATGACATTGAAAGTATAGATTACTTTGGACAGTATAGACATTTTAACAATGTTTATTCTTCTGATCCATGAGCATGGAATGCTTTTCCATCTTTTTGTGTCTTCTTCAATTTCTTTCACGAGTGTTCTGTTGTTCCCCAAGTACAGATCCTTTACCTCTTTGGTTAGGTTTATTCCCAGGCATCCTATGGTTCTTAACATTATAGTAAATGCAATCAATTTTCTAACTTCCCTATCTATATTTTCACTGTTAATGTATAAGAAAGCAACTGATTTCTGTGCATTGATTTTGTATACTGCCACATTACTGAATTGCTGTATGAGTTCTAGTAGTTTGGGGGTGGAGTCTTCTGGGTTTTCCATATAAAGAATCATGGCATCTGTGAAGAGAGAGAGTTTGACTACTTCTTTGCCAATTTGAATACCTTTTCTTTTTGTTTTCTGATTGCTATTGCTAGGACTTCTAGTACTATGTTGAAAAACAGTGGTGAGAGTGGGCATCCTTGTTGTGTTCCTGATCTCACAGGGAACGTCACTCTTCAAAGTATAGGGATAGAGGGAACATTCCTCAACTTCATAAAATCTATCTATGAAAAACCCACAGTGAATATCATTCTCAATGGGGAAAAGCTGTTTAGCAATTTTAGAAAAAATTCTTACACATGTTTTGAGTTCATTTGGCATTTTCTGCAGTTATTTTTAGTTATTTTCTGTGGTTTGTTAATACATAAAAATATAGGTATTACATACAATAACCTCTTCTAATGTCACTTATTAATCCTTACATTTTAATTATAGATATTTGTGTTTTTTACATAGACAACTTTATGATATGCAAAAAAAAGTGATATTCTCTTCCCTTACCCATCTTTATATTTTTTATTCTCTGTCTTGCTGAAGGTACTAGCTAGGACTATTAGTACCTGAAATATAATGATAAATAAAACTGTGATAAAGGCCATCTTTGTCTCATTCCCAAACATCAGAAAATCTCTACAATATGTTGCTAATTAATTATATGTTTGCTATAAGATTTTCCTAGATTTTCTCCATCAGATTAAGGAACTCTGCTTCTATGACTTATTTGCTAAGAGGCTTGTGGCCCAAATAAATGCTGAATTTTACCAGAGCCTTTTTCTTCATCCATTGAAAGATACGACTTTTCTCCTTCTTTTCTCCTGACAACGTGGTGAATTACATTGATTTTTTTTTTCCAAAGGTTAAAAACTAACTGTGAATTACTGAAATAAACTCAACTTGGTCAAGATATGTCATCCCTATTATACTGCTAGAATCTATTTTCTTAAATTTTATTTAAGATTTTTGCCTCTAGGGGTGCCTGGGTAGCTCAGTCAATTAAGCATCTGCCTTTGATTCAGGTCATGATCTCAGGGTCCTGGGATCAAGCCCTGCATCCAACTCCCTGCTCAGTGGGGAGTCTACTTCTCCCTCTGCCTCTTCCCTGCTTGTGCCCTCTTTCTCCTCCCTCTGTCAAATAAATAAATAAAATCTTTAAAAGAAAAAGATTTTTGTATCCATACTCAAGATAGGTAATTGTTTATAATATTCCTTTTATAATATCATTTGTAATTCTAGATATCAAGATTATTGTTTTAGATTGTATTCCCAGAAAAAAAGATCTCGAGACAGATTTGCCTGCAGATGAACTCCTATGAGGAAGTGAGGAAAAGAGTAAAGGATAAAAAGGAAGAATTTATTGTGATACAGTCACAACAGAGGCCACAGACAGCCCAAAGGAGTTCTTATGCAGGATGGTCTTCAGCATTATTCTGTAAGGCCTGTGGGCTGGGCATTTCGATCACTGTGTGGTCACTAGAAATCCCTCCAGTGCGACTACATTGAGGAGCCATCTGCTGCCAACACCAAATCAATGAGGTAACTGCTGACTCTGTTAAGAATTCAGTGTGCCATAGAATCTACCACAGTTCCTCCCGCCTCATAAAATGAAACCATGTTATCTCTTTTTACAGTCTCTAGAAAACTGTATTCTTGTTGTTCCCTTCCATGTTTTGAAGAATTCACTGGTTAGCATATCTGAATGTGGGAAGAATTTAAGTTACAGGTTTAATATCTTTAATATAGATACAAGTCTAACCAGATTTTCTATTTTTTGTGCCCATTTCATGACTTGGTTTTCCTAGAAATTGGGACATTTCACTTACATTGCCTTATTTAATTGTGTTAATAAAATATTTTATGATCTATTTTACTTTCCCCACTATTTACTTTTTCATTTTACATTCTTCTGCAGTTCTTTTCATTGTGAAATAGTACTGCATGGCTGCTACATTATATGTTGAGAAATGACAGGAGACCCCTAGGAGCTGACTCCTCAATCCTACAAATAGAAGGGACTGAATTCTTCCAAAGACAGTGACCTTGTGAGAGTATCCTAAGCCTCTGATCTTGAGCCCTGGCCAAAACTGATTTCAGCCTGAGCAAAGAATCCAGTTAACACCTGCTAGACTCCTGGCCCAAGAAAATTTTAAAATAATTTGTTGTTTTTATAAGATCCTAAATTTGTGCTAATCTGCAGATAGAAAACACATTTAATGGTTACATTACAAAGTTTAATGCCCATTTCTTTTCTCATATTCTAAAATTAATGAATGTATTTACTCTTAACCAGACAATGTAGCCAGATAATGTAACTTTAACACTAAAGTTTTAATAAAGTTTGTCTATTTTATTATATTTGTGGTGCCATAAGAAATTGTGATTTTCATAGTTTATACATCCATTGCTCATCTGGAATTACTCACACATATACCATTTTCTTTGCTCCTTATTCCTTCTTACATCTCATACTACTCACCTAAAATATGTCACTTCTGACTAGTATATAAACTCTGGAGTTTTCTTTTAGTGATTTAATCTAGTGAAAAACTCACTTTTTGCTTGCCTGAAAATCTCTTTTCTTTATCATTCTCTCATTTTGAAAAGAATTTTTGTCTAGTATAGAATTCTAGATAGACTTTTTTCCCAGCACATTGAAAACAGGAATCCAGTAACTTCTGATTTTCATTGTTGCTGTTGTGAAGTCAGCTAGTAATCTGCCTTTTAAATCCTTTTCTTATTAATGCATGTTCTTTTTCTTTGTTGCTGCTGCTTTTCTCTTTTAAGGGCTCACCTCATTATGTCAGTACCCCTTTCCTCCAAGATAATCTCTCTTTTGAGCAATTCAAAGTCAAATGATTAGGGACCTCCATTACATCTGCAAAATCCCTTTTGCCATAAGAGGTAATATAATCATGGGAATGATATTCCATCACCTTCACAAATCTTGCACACACCCAAGGGGGAGAGGGTTTACAAGGCATGAGTCATTGGGGTCATCTTAGAACTCTGCCTATAACACTAAGTGACTTGAAAAAAAGTTGGTTCTTTAAAAAGAAAATGTAAAACTCCCGTGTAGTGATGCTAAAACAGAAAGAAAAAGAAAGAAGACATGCTCAACAGAGTAAAAAGGCAAAAATAGAAAAAGGACATACTGAACATGGGGGGGGGAGGATAAAGCACAATAAATGTAATAATATTGATATACTAAATGGAAATGGATTAAATAATTAAAGACAGGCTGGAAAACAAAACAACAATAAATAAAATTTGACTACATGCTCCTTACCAGAGACATCTGAAATATATACAGCAAAGTTAAATTAAAGGGATGGAGATTAATTTTTTCCAAGAGAAGCTTGGAGGTAATTGCATTATTAGGCATCAAAGGATTAGATCATGGTGAAAAATCTCCGATTTACTAGAAAATTTCAAATTTGTAGGCATCTAATACATAAACTCTAAATACATGACACAAAAACAGATAGGGCTACAAGATTTAAAGGAGAAATTCACAGTCACTATTGGAGATTTTAATACAACTTTCTTAGTAATTGACAGAACAAGTAGATAATAAATAAACAAGAACATAGAAAATTTGAACATCATAATTGTCAAACTTGATCTAGTGATTTATATAGAGATCTGCATCCTAAAACTGCAGAATACACATTCCTTTCAAGTTCACATAAAAGAAGTATGAAATTTGATCATATGCTGAGTTATAAAGCAAGTCTCAACAAATTTCAAAGGAATTAAATAAGATAGAGCATATTTTCTGACCTCAATGCAATTAAGTAGACATCTAAAGGATAAAAGAAAAATCTTATGTTTGGAAATTGAGAGATACATGTCTAAGTAACTCATGAATCATAGGAAAAAAAACATATTAAAAGTTAGAAAGTATTTTGAAATTAATGGTAATTAAAAACCATATATAAAATTTCTAGAGACATAAAGATTTCCACAAAAAAAAGTTTAAAATGACCGATTGAGGGAGTGCCACAGTGGCACCATTGGTTAAGTGACCAACTCTTGGTTTTACCTCAGGTCGTGATCTTCGGTTGTGAGATGACACCCCGTATCAGCTCCATGCTCAACCCAGAGCCTGCTTAAGCCTCTCTCTCCCTCTCCCTTTGCCCCTCCCCGCCGCCCACTCTCTCTATAAAATAAAAAAATAAAAAAAAAAAAAGACTGATCTGGGATGCCTGGCTGACTTAGTCATAAGAACATGCAACCCTTGATTTCAGGGCTGTGAGTTCAAGCCCCATGTTAGGCATGGAGCCTACTTAAAAAAAAAAAAAAAAAAGACTGATCTATGTCTCAGTTCCAAGAAGGTCAGAAAAAAATAGCAAAATGCATCCAAGGAAAGTAAAACAAAACAAACAAAAGATTGAAGGCAGGAATAGATACTGATAAAGGATCAACAACAAAAAAAAATATTCTTTGAAAAGAAAGGATCAAAAACAGAAGAGGTAAAATAGAAAGAAAAGACAAAATCACTGTCTATAGATGTTAGAAACACTGAAGAGATTACAAGATTATTTATACAAATATTCATGTCAATACATTTGAAAACTAGGTAAATTGGACCATTTTCTAGAAATACAGAAATCCAATTGCATGCAGCAATGTGGAGGTGACTGGTTATATTTACAAGAACAGTTTTAGTGAAGTGACAAGAAATCCTTATTCAAGGGAGTTTAAAGAAGTTTAAAAGGAGAAGATCTGGAGTTAAAATAATGCTTTTGAATAATTTTGTGGTATGGGGAAATAGGAACTTCAGTGATAGCTGGATGGAGAAATGAGGTCAAGAGAAGGTATTTAAGAAGACAGAAATAGCATAATCCATATAATAAGGGAAATAATCTGGTAGAGTTGTAGGAGAAAATGACAGAATTGCTCAAGAGATATGCTTGATAAGGCAAAAGAATATAAAATGGGCAGGATTCGCTGCAGGTGGGAACAAGGGTTGTTCATCTGCAGCATGACATAGCGTACTGAGAAAGTGCCACAGACATTGGTAGTAGAGTGGATGTGCAGTTTGGATCTATGGAAGTCCTCTTCTGATTATATTAATAGACAGGAAAACTAACTAGTATATGGATATAACACATGTTAAATTATTCTAGAATTTAAATGAAATTTAAGTTAAAGTCATTACAGAATTTTAGTAGAATTGGACAATCTGATCCTAAATTTACTTGACAAAACCAATATCAACCAATTTTGAAAGAGAGGAAAGTGTGTGTGTGTGTGTGTGTGTGTGTGTGTGTGTGTGTGTTGGGGGTTACTACCATATATCAAAATTTATTTTAAAGATATAGCAATTAAGATATTTGGTATTAGCATAGGGGTAGAAAATAGACAAATGACACTTGGCCCAGAAATGGACCCAAGAATATGTAGGAAGTTAATATGAAAGAAATACAGTAGTACATTACAGGAATAAGGAAGTCACTTAAATTATGTGGGATATATGGTTACCTATATAAAAATTTTTAAATAAATTCCTATGCCACAGTGCACACATGGATAAGTGCCACGCACAAAAAAAGAATAAATACCACCTGGATGAAAGACCTAAATATGAAAAATTCAAATCAAGACTACAGAAGAAATAGAAATATAGATAGTCTCCAAAGTCTTCATATGAATACATTTTTTTCCTGGGAAATCTTTCACTTTCTGAGCTTTTATTACTCAGTCCCTAAATTGATTTGAATAATGTGGTATCTCTCACTATGGTCTCAGTGATGAAATATAATCACTAGTTAATTGGTAAGGAAGAACACTAGGATTTATGATGACATTCTCTAATATCCTTACTGCTCCTATCCAAGTTTCCCTTGGGTTAAATTTTACTGAAAAAAGAACAGATGTACTTTCTTTATTCAGTGTATGCTACATAATCATGTGTATCTATATCTTATAAAGCATATATAGCATATAGTTTCTATTATAAACATGTGAGATATACATATCTATATCTATATATATATTTCTTAGATCATCTGTATTAGCACTCATGTGGGTCAGAAGAAAGGGACACTCTATTGTACTAAAATTCATCCACAGAACCTTCCTTTTCCCCTGTTCAGCCTTTCTTTCTTCCTGTCTTTGGTCCATTCTTTGCCTGGGTCCATGCCCCACAGAGCTGATCCAAGCCTGGCAAGTCTTTGAAATCAATGGAAGCTCTGCAGGGGAGCAGGGGAGGCTGAGAAATGGGACCTTTGTAATTCTTACCTCTGCACCTTGCAGGCTTTGTCAAAATTTTTCGAATAGAGATCCAAACACTTTGCTTTGTATTTTATGAGCTCCTTAGATCTCTGCCACAGACATTCTTCTTAAAGTACTCCCATCCAGATAATGATCCCCAGAGACACCCAACTGCTCCAGGGCCACCCATGCCTCAGTGGGACTTGTTGTAATGTGCCATATGCTTGATCTTTATTTCTGAGACTTGAAGTTTCAGCTAAAAAATGTTCAGGGCATCAAATTAGCATAAGAAGCACACAGCATCTTCCATATACACTACCTTTTTTCTTCTATATAATTCCAATCCAAAATAGGCTCACTTAAGGAGAAAAGTGGCAAGTTTAAAGAAAGCAGGTTGAGTCAGCTCCCTGCTATCACTTGTGTGTAGCCATGGTTCATATGGCTAGTGTGTTGATTTCCCCTATCTACAGCTCCCCTTTGTTGCCCTCAGAATCCTTGCTGAATATTTCTTTAAGGTTTTTCTCTATTTGTGAATCATTAATAAGGGAGGTCAGCAAAAGGCCTCAGGTCTCTCGTGCTGAAGGAGAGTTGGATTGGTCAAAACCAGGGTACATTATGGTGTCAAGAAACCTCAAATAAGAGCAATTCAAAAGATGTCATGCCACTGTACCGAGGACAAGAATTTGGGGTAAGGCAATCCAGTTATTATGTATCATAGTGGCAAAGAACAGCTGAGTGTTTAGGGTCAAGAACATAGGGAGCTAGAAGCTGCAAGTATTAAGATTTTATGCATAGACCTTGAAACAGGATAAAGAGTGCAGTGTCAGTTTTGACACTTAGAGGCAATTATTGGTGCTTTGTTTTTAGATATGCAGGGCAATCTTTGTTTATACAAGTATGCCTTCTTATAAAACTCACCTTATCTGAAAAAGGAATTAATTTTAAGATTCTGTCACTTGATTTTATTTTATTTTAAGATTTTATTTATTTATTTGACTGAGAGAGACCCAGTGAAAGAGTGAACACAAGCAGGGGGAATGGGAGAGGGAGGAGCAGGTTTCCCACTGAGTAGGCAGCCTGACGTGGGGCTTGATCCCAGGACCTTGAGATCATGTCTGAGCTGAAGATAGATGCTTAATAACAGAGCCACCCAGGCACCCCAAAATTCTGTCATCTTAATACTATCAATTGTTTTATTTCTGCCTTTAGAGTGAATTGCCAAGAAATATGCTGACTTGTGAACATTTACATGTTGTAGGATTATTTAAAATCTAGAGCTGCCAAACCATAAATGTACAATGTTATCAGGTAGTGAAGTCTCCATCATTAAGTGGAAACTGAATGGCCAATTGCCGATGAATTTTTGCATTGGTAGAAAGCTGACCCAGATATTCAGTTATTTCTATGTGCCAACTTTGTATGAAATACTATTATAGTTGCTATAATGATCAGAGTGGAATTGCTTCCCAATTTTACCAGTTCAACCAGTTGCTAATTAAGCATCCTATGTTGACCTGAAATTACATAGAGCAGAACATAATGCCTCTGGATGCCAGAGGGGAACAAAATCTAACACAGAAGATAATTGTAATTAATATCATGTAAATTGGATTTCTAAACAGATATAAATATAATATATAAGATATAATACTTTAGTCAGAACAGATAACAATTTTGCATTTAAGCTTGTAATGCCCCTGTTATTTGAAATAAAGCAATGCAGACATTGTTAACCCTAAGCTATAGTCTAAATTATATATACACTGAAAACAAAATATCAGCAAAGGGTTGGTATATGAATAAATGTGGGAGTAGCATACAGAGATATGTGGCCAACACTAAAGCCTGTATTTTCTGCTACTAGTGTTCTTATATATTATTCACTGGGTTCTGATAATAAAGACTCTGATCTCTGTGTTTTTACTCAGACCTTAAGTTCATTCACATAAAATGACTTAATATTATGGGAACACTGTTACTGAATAGATCCTATACTTGAAATAACCATTTACTTTAGAATTTTTGATGTAGGCTTCAATTCAAATATCCTCTTCTATTATTCTATTACAAATTGGAATATATATTTTGAAAAAAACCCTCCAACATGTTGGCATGCTCGCTGTCTTTTCTAGACTGCATATGGGCACCCTTGAATGGAATAAATTATTGTTATCAGGTCATGTGTTTTAACAGAGGGTTTATAAAATATGATCTTAAAATAGCCATTTATGATAAAAAATGAGAATATTGAGGGAACATATCCCAAAAATGAGCATATAGAGGGAACATATCTCAACATAATAAAGGCCACAGATGACAAACCTGCAGCTAACATCATAATCAGTATTTAAAAATTAAAAGCTTTTCCTCTAAGATAAAAAACAAGTCAAGAATGCCCACTTTTGCCACTTTTACTCAAATTAGTATTGGAAGTCCTAGCCAGAGGAATTAAGCAAGAAAAATAAATAAAATGCACCCATATTGGAAAGAAAGAAGAAAAACTTTTCTTATGGCAGATGGCATGATGATATATAGATAGATAGATAATATTCATTCCTAAAGACAACATTGATGGAACTAATAAATTCAGTGAACTGGAGAATACAAACTCAATATGCAACAATCAGTTACATTTCTGTACACTAATGAAAATCTATTAGAAAGAGAAAATAAGAAAACAATCTATTTATAATTTCATCAAAGAATAAAATGTCTGGGAATAAATTTAGCCAAGGAGGTTAAAGACTTGTACACTGAACCTATAAGACAATGGTGAAAGAAATTCTCAAGTCACAAAGAAGTGGAAAAATATTCTATCCTCATGAATTAGGAGAATTACTACTGTTTAAATAACCATATTACTCAAAGCAATCTAAAGATTTAATGCAACCCCTAACAAAATTTAGAAGGTACTTTTCACAGAAATAGATAAAATAATCCTAAAATTTTTATGGAACCACAAAAGACCCAAAACAACCAAAACAATCTTGAGAAAGAACAGCAGAGTTAGAGTCATCATGTTTCCTGATTTCGAACTATATTACAAAGTTATAATAATCAAAACAGTATGGTGGCACCTAGGTGGCTCAGTCATTTGAGCACCCAGCTCTTGATTTTTGCTCAGGTTGTGATCTCAGGGTCCTGGATTGAGCCCCACATCAGACTCAGCTCTGCTAAGCATGGAGAATGCTTGGGATTCTCTCTCTCCCTCTGCTCCTCCCCAATTCTCTCTCTCTCTCAAAACAAAAACATAACAAAACAAAAAGCAGTATGGTACTGGCATAAAAGAGACACACAGATCAATGCGTTAGACTAAAGAACCCAGAAACAAACCTATACAAGTAAAGTCAATTAATTTATGCAATATAAATATACAATGAGAAAAGGATAATTGATCATTTCTTCACTAAATGGTGTTAGGAAGATTGGATATCCACATCAAAAGAATGAAACTGGACCACTGTTTTAAGCCATACACAAAAATTAACTCAAAATGGATTGAAGACGGGAATGTAAGTCTTAAACCATAAAATGTCTAGAAGAAAATGTTAGTGGTAAGCCCCTTGACAACTTAATTCAAAATTAAGTGACCAAAAACTTAATATAGACTGCTGTATGTATAAGATGTTATATATAAATATAATAGTAAACACAAATCAAAACCAGTAATAGATATACAAAAAACAAAGAGAAAGAAATCCAAATATATCACTAAAAAGCCAGCAAAATATGAAAGAGAGCAAGAGAATTAAAAAAAAAAAAAAACAGAGAAAACAATAATAAGGACCATAAAACAAGTAACAAAATATCATTTAGTATGTATGTATCAACAATTACTTTGTGGGTGCATGGACAGCTCAGTCAATTCAGCATTGGCTCTCAGAGTCATGAGATCAAGCCCTATACTCAGAAATCTGTTTGAGATTCTCATTCTCTCTCTCTCTCTCTCTCTCCCTCTGCCCCTTACCCCTAATCTCTCTTTCTCTCACAAATAAAGAAATAAAATCTTTTAAAAAATACTTTGAATGTAAATGGACTAAATGTTCCAATCAAAAGACATAAGGTGACAGAGGGGATAAAAGAGCAAGACCCATCTACAAAAGGACTTATTTCAGACTGAACACACATACATTGAAAATGTGTGAAAATGTGTGAAAAGCATTCATCATGCAAATGGAAGTGAAAAGAAAGCTGGGGTAGCAATACTTACATTGGACAAAATAGATTTTAAAGCAAAGACTACAACAACACAAAGAAGGACACTACATAATCATCAAGGTAACAATCCATAAAGAATATTTAGCAATTGGAACTAGAGCGTATTATGCTTAGTGAAATAAGTCAACTAGAGAAAGACAACTATCACATGATCTCCCTGATATGAGGAAGTAGAGATGCAATGGGGGTGGGGGTTAAGGTGGTAGGAAAAGAAAAAATGAAACAAGATGGAATTGGGAGGGAGACAAACCAAAAGAGACTCTTAACGTCATAAAACAAACTGAGGGGGGTGAGGGGGGAGAGGGGTCGGGAGAGGGTGGTGGGGTTACATTATATGTTTAAATAAAAAAGCTTAAATAAAAAAAAAAAGAATATTTAGCAATTGTAAGTATTTATGTACCCAACATGGGAATACCCAAACACATGAAGTATCTAATAACAAACATAAAGTAAGTAACTGACAATAATACAACAATAGTAGGGGACTGAAATACCCTCACTTACATCAATGGATACATCATCCAAACAGAAAATCCACAAGGAAACAGTGGCTTTGAATGACAAATTGGACCTTATGGGTCTAACAGAGATATTCAGAACATTCCAAACTAAAAAAGTGGAATACACATACTTTTCAAGGGCACATTGGACATTTTTCAAAATAGATCGCATGTTGGGCCCCAAACAAGTCTCAACAACAACAACAAAAAAAACTGAAGTCATACCAGGTATCTTTTCTAACCACAATACAGAAAACTAGAAATCAACCACATGAAAAAAATCTGGAAAAACATAAATATAGGTAGGATAAACCACATGCTACTCAGCAATGATTGGGTCAACCAAGAAATCAAAGAGGAAATTTAAAAAAATACATGAAGACAAATAAAAATGAAAACACAAAGGTCCAAAATCTTTGGGATACAACAGAAACTGTTCTAAGAGGGAGGTTTGTGGCAATAAAAGCCTACCTCAAGAAGCAAGAAAAATCTCAAATAAACAACATAACCTTAAGCGTAAAGGAGCTAAAAAAAAAAAAGAAGAAGAAGAAGAAGAACAAACCCAAAGGCAATAGAAAGAAGGAAATAATAAAGATTAGAGTAGAAATAAATTAAATAGAAACTAAGAAACAATAGAACAGCTCAATGAAACCAGGATATGGATCTTTGAAAAGATAAAAAAAAAAACCTGATAAACCTTTAGCTAGACTCATTAAAAAAAAAAAAGAGAGAAAGGACTAAAAGAAACCAGAAATGAAAGAGGAGAGGGGTGCCTGGGTGGCTCAGCTGGTTAAGTGTCTGCCTTCAGCTCAGGTCATGTTCCCAGGGTCTTGGGATTGAGAGCTGAGTCAGGCTCCCAGCTCAGTGGAGAGTCTGCTTCTCCCTCTTCCTCTGTTCCTCTCCTGTTCATGTTTTCTCTCTTTTTTTTTTTTTTTTTTAAGATTTTATTTATTTATTTGTCAGAGAGAGAGCAGGAGTGAGCACAGGCAGACAGAATGGCAGGCAGAGGCAGAGGGAGAAGCAGGCCCCCTGCCAAGCAAGCAAAGAGCCCGATGTGGGACTCGATCCCAGGATGCTGGGATCATGACCTGAGCCGAAGGCAGCCACTTAACCAACTGAGCCACCCAGTTGTCCCTGTTTTTTCTCTTTCTTAAATAAAGAAATAAATAAAATATTTTAAAAAGATAAAAGAAATGAAAGACAGGAAATAACGACTGACACCACAGAAATACAAAGGATTAGAAGAGAATACATTTTAAAAAATTTATTTACCACAGTCAAGTGGGATTTATTTCTGGGATACAAAGGTGGTTCAATATTTGCAAATCAATCAGTGTGGCACATCACAACAACAAAAAAAAGATTTTAAAAAGTGATAATTTCAGCAGAGGGAGAAAAAGCATTTGAGCAAGTACAACATTGATTCAGGATGAAAACACTTGATAAAGTAGGGTTAGAGGGTACATACCCCAACATGATAAAGGCCATATGTGAAAAACCCACAGCTAACATCATATTCAATGGTGACAAACTAAGAGCTTTTCCCCTAAGATCAAGAACAAGACATGTCCACCCTCATATCTTCTATTCAACATAATACTGGAATTCCTAGCTACAGCAATCAGATAAGAAAAAAGAAATAAAAGGCCTCCAAATTGGTAAGGAAAAAGTAAAACTTCCATTATTTGCAGATGACATGGTTCTGTATACAAAAAACTCTTAAGTCTCCACCAAAAACCTACTACAACTGATAAATGAATTCACTAAGGTTGCAAGATATAAAATTAATATACAGAAATACTCTGCATTTCTTTTTTTAAAGATTTTATTTATTTATTTATTTATTTATTTATTTGAGAGAGAGAGAAAGAGAGAACACAAGAGTAAGGGGAGAAGCAGAGGCAGAGGGACAAACAAACTATGTGGATCATGGGGCCCAACACAGGACTTGATCTCATGACCCTGAATCATGACCTGTGGTGAAATCAAGAGTAGGATGTTAAAAGGACTGAACTACCTGGGCACCCCATCCATTGTATTTCTGTATACTGATAATGAAGCAGCAGAAAGAGAAATTAAGGAAATAATCTCATTTACAATTACATCAAAAATAATGAAACACCTAGGAATAAGCTTAATCAAAGAGGTGAAAGACCTGTACTCTGAAAACTACAAAACACTGATAAAAGAATTGAAGCTGACACAAATGGAAATATATTCCATTCTAATGGATGAAGAGAACACATATTGCTAAAATGTCCATACTACCCAAACTATATGTAGATTTAATGCAATCCCTATCAAAATACCAGTATCATTTTTCACAGAACTAGAATAAATAATCCTAAAATTTGTATGGAGTGACAAAAGACCCCTAATAACCAAAGAAATCTTGAAAAAAAAAAACAAAACTGGAGGTATCACAATCCCAGATTTCATGATATACTGCAAAGTATAGTAATCAAATTAGTATGATACTGACACAGAAATAGACACAGAGATGGTTAGAATACAGATATAGATCATTAGAACACATTGGAGAGCCTAGAAATAAACCCAAGATTATATAGTCACTTAATGGGAAAAAGTCTCTTCATGCAAAAGAATGAAACTGGGCCACTTTCTTACACCATACACAAAAATAAACTCAAAATGGATTAAAGACATAAATATGAGACCTGAAATCATAAAAGTCCTAGAAGAGAGCACAGGCTAAAAATTCTCTGGCATTGGCTATAGCAACTTCTTTTTGCATATGTCTCCCCAGGCAAAGGAAGCAAAAGCAAAAATAAACTATTCGGACTACATCAAAATAAAAATCTTCAGCACAGCAAAGGAAACAATCAATAAAACTAAAAGACAACCTACTGCATGGGAGAAGATGTTTGCAAATAACCATCAGATAAGGGGCTAGTATTCAAAATACATAAAGAACTTATATGACTTGACACAAAAAGTACATAAATGATTCAACTGAAATGGGCAGAAGCCATGAATAGACATTTCTCCAAAGAAGACATACAGGTGGCAAAAAGACACATGAAAAAAATGCTCAACATCACTTATCACCAGGAAAATACAAATCAAAACCACAATGAGATATCCTCTTATACATGTCAGAATGGTTAAAATAAAAAGCACAAGAAACCACAACTGTTGGCAAGACTGTGGAGAAAAAGGAACCTTCATGCACTGTTGGTGGGAATGCAAACTGGTGCAGCCACTATGGAAAACAGTACCGAGGTTCATCAGGGAGTTAAAAATAGAACTACACTAAGATCTAGTGTAGATCTTAAGTTTGACTGGCTCTTTACACTAAAAATACAAAAACAGTAATTCGGAGGGATGCATGTATCTCAATATTTATGTCACTGGCTCTTTACACTAAAAATACAAAAACAGTAATTTGAAGGGATGCATGTATCTCTATATTTATAGAAACATTCTTTACAATAGCCAAATTAAGGAAGTAGCCCAATTGTCCTTTAATAAATGGATGGATAAAGAAGAGGTGGTATACACACACACACATGCGTGTGCACGCGCGCGCACACACACACACACACACACAGGAATATTATTCAGTCATAAAAAAGAATGAAATCTTGCCATCTACAATGACATGGATGGAGCTAGAGAGTTTTATGCTAAGCAAATTAAGTCAGTCAGAGAAAGACAAATGCGTATGATTTCACTCATATGTGGAATTTAAGAAACAAATAAATGAGCAATCAAGGAAAAGAAAAAGAGTTTGTCTCTTGGTTTGAGAGACAAACCAAGAGACAAACTCTTAACTATATAGAACGAACTGATAGTTACTAGAGGGGATGTGGGTGGGAAGATGGGCTAAATAGATGATGGAAATTAAGGAGGGTACTTGTTGTGATGAGCACTGGGTGACATATTTGACACCTGAAATTAATGTTACACTGTATGTTAATTATCCTGAAATTTAAAATAAGATATCAGCATCCCATTTATTATAGCATTATTTACAATAGCCAAGACATGGAATCACCCTAAGTTTCCTCTTATGGATGAACAAATAGAGAAAATGTGAGATACACACACACTGGAATATTATTCAGCCATAAGAAAATAAGAAAATTCTGACAATCACAACAACACAGATGGCCCTTGAGGGCATTAAATCATACAGAGACAAATACCATATGAGCGTCCATATATATGGAAAGTAAAAATAAACCAACAACAAAAACAACAAAACAAACTCATCGATGCAAAGAAAAGATTGGTAATTACCAGAACTGGGGACAGAGGGACAAAATGGGTGAAAGTGGTCAAAAGATACAAACTTCTAATTATGAGATAGATGAGTTCTGGTAATGTAATGTAAGGAAGGGGACTAAAGTTAATAATGCTGCATTCTATAACTGGAAGTAACTAAGAGAGTAAATCTTACGAGTTCTCATCACAAAGAAAAACAATTTGTAACTGTGTGGTGGTAGATTCACATCTCCATTTATCAAATTATATTGTACATCTGAAACTAGTATCATGTTGTACATGAATTATATCACAATTTGAAAAATGAAAATACGATCTTGATATCATCAGTGACTAGACTGTATTTTCAAGAGAGGGACAAAGAGGCAAATGATTAAACTCTCTTGACATCCTAAAATAGGAGCCAGAATAGACACTAAGTTCTTATAATTGGTGCTAATTTGGAAAGATGCTCAGATACAGTTTAGTTAATTAATTGTGACAGAAATACAAATTTAGAGGTAAAAATGGTGTGTAGTTGAGCTGAGAGTGACTCACTCATCATTCCATAAAAATGTCACCACTAATCTATTAAAAAAATATAACTTTGTATTTCCTTGGAATTCTAAGATTACTGATGGTGGGGGCTAGTGTGGGTGACTGTAAAATTTCTAAGGCATCTGGGAGGGAGCCAGTTGATTCTGACAAAACTGTTGTGAGGCAGAGCCAGGTGGGATTTAACACCTTGCCTCTTTTCTTGCTATGAATTCTAGAAAACTGGAAGAGGGTATAGTAAAGAGTAGTCTGGAATTAAATCAGGTAAGACTGACTTTTACCAGTCAATTTTTGAATTTAGGGTATCATGTGAATGGAATTCAGAAATATTTTTATTTTCATTTGCATTTCATTAATTGTCTTGACAATTGTATATTTATTATATGTGAACTGTTAAAAATTACCCTGGTAGGCACTATGGGGGATACATGTAGTAGTATGCAAACATTTAAAAAAAAATAGCTTCATGCCAGGTACTAATCTAAGGGCTTGTCATCTGTTTTCTCACTCAATCCATACAGAAACCTTATGAGGTTAGTATCCTTTTGATCTCATTTTATAATTGAAAAAAAAGGGCACAAAAATGATGTAATGTATGCAACAGAATTGAAAAGTCTGTGCTGTTACATGATTCTGTCTGTTATTGAAGACATATGTATGTGTGTGTGATACAATATAATCACAAATATTCATTGCAGCTACTCAGATAAATTATAGAATTGTAGCATTATTGCATTCTAGAGCCTTATCTTAATTAATCAATCAGAGTTAGTGAGCAACATGCTTACAACAATAAGATATGCATTCTTCATGTATGCAGATACTTGGGTGCCCTCTCTGAGTTCTATGCATACAATTACTTATGGGGCCCAACTATTGCTTGTCCCAAAAGAATCTTAATTTTACCATTTCCAAAACCCACCACCTGCTCCAGACCTGCTCTTCTTTCTGTAACTGTTTCAGGGAACTGAAGTGTCATCCGAACCAAAGTCCTAAGTTGTCTTTGAATCACCCTTCTGATGTATTTTATCTCCCACCAATAAATGCTCCTGTCAATTGTATATTCTAATTATTTCTCAAACAACCTATGACAATCACATTTTCCTGGAAGTAAATGCTGAACTGAAGACATGAGCACAAGCAGTTTATTCGGGGGTTTCCCCTGTGAAAGATAACAGAGGGAAAAAAGCAGAATTGAATAGTAAGAGCCACCAGGTTATGTCACAAACCTGACAGGGAAGGGAGTTTCAGACAGCAAGGGAGATCTTTCAAAGTCAACCCAGTAGGGAGCTCTGCATACATAAGTCCCGTATTGGGAAGAAATGGCCAGATTCCAGTGCTATAGCTATGCCAGCCACTGGCTAGGTCTCCCCAGAATGAACACAATCATGAGATAAATGCTGCAATAGATTACAAAGACTACAGCAGGAGGGGGTTGGCCAACTGCACTTCTCAAAGCTGAATATCAAGTCTTTTTTTTTTTTTAAGTACAAATCCTACTGACAGTTCAATGGTTGCCACATACCCCCACCTTCTTTCTATTCTTGCTGTTACTGATTTGACTCAGATTCTCATGATATTCACTAAGATCACTATAATGGTTTCCTAAATTGTCCTCTTGACTCTGTTCTTGCCTACCTCCAATGCATACTCCATAATGCCATCACAGTCATCTTTCCAAAGAGCAAATGTGAAAAAGTACCTCCTCTCTTAAAACATGTCAAAAGATTATAGCCTCAAAATAATGTACAAGGTCCTTCATGATAGATTATGATTGGCTTTAACCACTACTTCTGTCCCCACCATATATATACATGACATCATCCCAACATCATCTTTTTAAATTTTTTTTATTTTCTATTAACATATAATGTATTATTAGCCCCCGGGGTACAGGTCCATGAAACGCCAGGTTTATACACTTCACAGCACTTACCATAGCACATACCTTCCCCAATGTCTATAACTCAACCACTCTCTCCCTACCCCCCTACCCCCAGCAACCCTCAGTTTGTTTTGTGAGATTAAGAGTCTCTTATGGTTTGTCTCCCTCCTGATCCCATCTTGTTTCATTTTTTCCTTCCCTACCCCCCAACCCCCTCACTTTGTCTCTCAGCTTCCTCATATCAGGGAGATCATATGATAATTGTCTTTCTCCGATTGACTTACTTCACTCAGCATAATACCCTCTAGTTCCATCCATGTCATTGCAAATGGCAGGATTTCATTTCTTTTGATGGCTGCATAGTATTCCATTGTATATATATACCACTTCTTCTTTATCCATTCATCTGTTGATGGACATCTAGGTTCTTTCCATAGTTTGGCTATTGTGGAGATTGCTGCTATAAACATTTGGCTGCATGTGCCCCTTTGGATCACTACGTTTGTATCTTTAGGGTAAATACCCAGTAGTGTGATTGCTGGGTCATCAGATAGCTGTATTTTCAACTTTTTGAGGAACCTCCATGCTGTTTTCCAGAGTGACTACACCAGCTTGCATTCCCCAAAAAAGTGTAGGAGGGTTCCCCTTTCTCTGCATCCCTGCCAGCATCTGTCCTTTCCTAACTTGTTAATTTTAGCCATTCAGACTGGTGTGAGGTGGTATCTCATTGTGGTTTTGATTTATATTTCCCTGATGCCGAGTGACGTGGAGCACTTTTTCATGTGTCTGTTGGCCATCTGGATTTCTTCTTTGGAAGAAATGTCTGTCCATTTCTTGATTGGATTAGTTCTGTGGGTGTTGAGAATGATAAGTTCTTTACAGATTTTGGATACTAGCCCTTTATCTGATATGTCATTTGCAAATATCTTCTCTCATTCTGTCAGTTGTCTTTTGGTTTTGTTAACTGTTTCCTTTGCTGTGTAAAAGCTTTTGATCTTGATGAAGTCCCAATAGTTCATTTTTGCCCTTGCTTCCCTTGCCTTTGGCGTTGTTCCTAGGAATAAGTTGTTGCAGCTGAGGTCAAAGAGGTTGCTGCCTGAGTTCTCCTCAAGGATTTTGATGGATTCCTTTTTCACATTGAGGTCTTTCATCCATTTGGAGTCTATTTTTGTGCATGGTATAAGGAAATGGTCCAGTTTCATTTTTCTGCATGTTGCTGTCCAATTTTCCCAACATCATTAGTTGAAGAGACTGTCTTTTTTCCATTGGACATTCTTTCCTGCTTTGTCAAAGATTAGTTAACCATAGAGTTGAGGGTCTCTTTCTGGGCTTTCTATTCTGTTCCACTGATCTATGTGTCTGTTTTTGTGCTAGTACCATACTGTCTTGATGATGACAGCTTTGTAATATAGCTTGAAGTCTGGAATTGTGATACCACCAAATCTGGCTTTCATTCTCCAACATTCCTCTGGCTATTCGAGGTCTTTTCTGGTTGCATATAAATTTTAGGATTATTTGTTCCATTTATTTGAAAAAAATAATAGATGGTATTTTCATAGGGATTGTATTAAATGTGTAGATTGCTTTAGGTAGCATAGACATTTTCACAATATTTGTTCTTCCAATCCATGAGCATGGAACATTTTTCCATTTATTTGTGTCTTCCTCAATTTCTTTCATGAGTATTTTATAGTTTTCTGAGTAAAGATTCTTTGCCTCTTTGGTTAGGTTTATTCCTAGGTATCTTATGGTTTTGGGTGCAATTGTAAATGGGATTGACTCCTTAATTTATCTTTCTTCTGTCTTCTTGTTGGTGTATAGAAATACAATTGACTTCTGTGCATTGATTTTATATCCTGACACTTTACTGAATTCCTGTACAAGTTCTAGCAGATTTGGAGTGGAATCTTTTGGGTTTTCCACATATAGTATCATATCATCTGCAAAGAGTGATAGTTTGACTTCCTCATTGCCTATTTGGATGCCTTTAATTTCTTTTTGTTGTCTGATTATTGAGGCTAGGACTTCTCGTACTATGTTAATAGCAGTAGTGATAATGGACATTCCTGAGGTGTTCCTGACCTTAGCAGAAAAGCTCTCAGTTTTTCTCCATTGAGAATGATATTTGCAGTGGGTTTTTCATAGATTGCTTTGATGATATTGTGGTATGTACCCTCTATCCCTACACTTTGAAGTTTTGATTCAAGAAAGGATGCTGTACTTTGTCAAATGCTTTTTCAGCATCTATTGAGAGTATCATATGGTTCTTGTTCTTTCTTTTATTAATGTGTTGTATCACATTGATTGATTTGCAGATGTTGAACCAACCTTGCAGCCCTGGAATAAATCCTACTTGGTCGTGGTGAATAATCCTTTTAATGTACTGTTGGATCCTATTGGCTAGTATTTTGGTGACAATTTTCGCATTTGTGTTCATTAATAATTCTCTTTCTGGATGGGGTACTTGTCTGGTTTTGAGATCAAGGTGATGCTGGCCTCATAAAATGAGTTTGGGAGTTTTCCTTCCATTTCTATTTTTTGGAATAGTTTCAGGAGAATAGGAATTAATTCTTTAAATGCTTGGTAGAATTCCCCTGGGAAGCCATCTGGCCCTGGGCTCTTGTTTCTTGGGAGATTTTTTGATGACGGCTTCAATCTCATTACTGGTTATGAGTCTGTTCAGGTTTTCTATTTCTTCCTGGTTCAGTTGTGGTAGTTTATAAGTCTCTAGGAAAGCATCCATTTCTTCCAGATTGTCAAATTTGCTGGCATATAGTTGCTCATAATATGTTCTTATAATTGTATTTCTTTGGTGTTGGTTGTGATCTCTCTTCTTTCACTCATGATTTTATTTTTGGGTCCTTTCTCTTTTCTTTTTTGATAAGTCTGGCCAGGGGTTTATCAATCTTATTAATTCTTTCAGAGAACAAGCTCCTAGTTTCGTTAATTTGTTCCTTTTTTTGTTTTGTTTTGTTTCTATTTCATTGATTTCTGCTCTGATCTTTATTATTTCTCTTCTCTTGCTGGGTTTAGGCTTTCTTTGTTGTTCTTTCTCCAGCTCCTTTAGATGTAGGGTTAGGCTGTATATTTGAGACCTTTCTCGTTTCTTGAGAAAGGCTTTTATTGTTATATGTTTTCCTCTCAGGACTGTTTTTGCTGTGTCCCACAGATTTTGAACAGTTGTGTTTTCATTATCATTTGTTTACACGAATTTTTTTAATTCTTCTTTAATTTCCTGGTTGACACATTCATTCTTTAATAGGATGCTCTTTAGCCTCCATGTATTTGCGTTCTTTCCACCTTTCCTTTTGTGACTGAGTTCTAGCTTGAGAGCATTGTGGTCTGAAAATATGCAGGGAATGATCCCAATCTTTTGGTACTGGTTGAGACCTGATTTGTGACCCAGGATGTGATCTATTCTCGAGAATGTTCCGTGTGCACTAGAGAAGAATGTGTATTCTGTTGCTCTGGGATGGAATGTTCTGGATATATCTATGATATACATCTGGTCCAGTGTGTCATTTAAGACCTTTATTTCCTTGTTGATCTTTTGCTTGGATGATCTGTCCATTTCAGTGATGGGGGGTGTTAAAGTCCCCTGCTATTTTTGTATTATTGTCAATGAGTTTCTTTGATTTTGTTATTAATTGTTATAAGTTGGCTGCTCCCATGTTAGAGGCATAGATATTTAAAACTGTTAAGTCTTGTTGGACAGACCCTTTGAGTATGATATAGTGCCCTTCCTCATCTCTTATTATAGTCTTTGGCTTAAAATCTAATTGATCTGATATAAGGATTGCCACCCCAGCTTTCTTCTGATGTCCATTAGCATGGTAAATTGATTTCACACTTTCAATCTGGAGGTGTCTTCAGGTCTAAAATGAGTTTCGTGTAGACAGCATATTGATGGGTTTTGTTTTTTTATCCATTCTGATACCCTGTATCTTTTGATTGGGACATTGAGCCCATTTACATTCAGGATAACTATTGAGAGATATGAATTAATGCCATTTTATTGCCTGTAAGGTGACTGTTACTGTCTATTGTCTCTGTTCTTTTCTGATCAACTAATTTTAGGGTCTCTCTTTGCTTAGAGGACCCCTTACAACCATCTGTAGAGCTTGTTTGGTATTTACAAACTCTTCTAGTTTTTGTTTGTCCTCAAAGCTTTTACTTCTCCTTCTATTTTCAATAATAACCTAGCTGGACATAGTACTCTTGGCTGCATGTTTTTCTCATTTAGTGCTCTGAATATATCATGCCAGTTCTTTCAGGCCTGCCAGGTCTCTGTGGATAAGTCAGCTAGCAATCTAGTATTTTTACTATTGTATGTTACACACTTCTTATCCCGGATTTTCTCTTTGTCTCTAAGACTTGTAAATTTTACTATTAGATGACAGGGTATGGACCTATTCTTACTGATTTTGAAAGGGATTCTCTGCACCTCTTGGATTTTGGTGCTTGTTCCCTTTGCCATATTAGGGAAATTCTCTACAATAATTCCCTACAGTATACCTTCTGCTCCCCTCACTCCTTCTTCTTCTTCTTCTGGAATCCCAATTATTCTAATATTGTTTTGCTTTATGGTATCACTTACCACGAATTCTCCCCTCATGGTCCAGTAGTTGTTTGTCTCTCTTTTGCTCAGCTTCTTTATTCTCCATCATTTGGTTTTCTATATCAATAATTCTCTCTTCTGCCTCATTTATCCTAGCAGTAAGAGCCTCCATTTTTTATTGTACCTCATTAATAGCTTTTTTAATTTCAACTTGGTTAGATTTTAGTTCTTTTATTTCTCCAGAAAGGGCTTTTATTTCTCCAGACAGTATTTCTCTAATATCTTCCATGCCTTTTTTGAGCCCAGCTAGCACCTTGAGAATTGTCATTCTGAACTCTAGATCTGACATATTACCAATGTCTGTATTGATTAGGTCCCTCGCCTTCAATACTTCCTCTTGTTCTTTTTTGTTGTTGTTGTTCTTTTTTTTGTGGTGAGTTTTTCTGCCTTGTCATTTTATCCAGATAAGAACATACGAATGAGTGAATAAAACACTAAAAGTGTGGCAAAGACCCCAGAAAAATGTGCGTTAACCAAATCAGAAGAGACCCCAAATCATGAGGAGGAAAGGAGGTAAAAAGAAGTTCAAAAAAATTTTAAAAAGAGAAAAGAAAAAGAAAATATATATATTAGACTGGTGAATAGAACAGAGCACCCACTTGATTTTGGAAGTATTTTGGTCTCTTAGAAGAATCCACCTCCCAAAATTTTAAAGAAAGAAAACCATATTTTTTTTTTTTCACAAAAATGAGAGTAAACACAATGAAGGGATGGACTATGAAGTAAAGATGAAAATGTTTTAAAAATTCTGAAAAAGGAGTTGGTAAGATAAGTTGGTTGGGAGAATAAAGAAAAAGAAAGTAGAGAGAATTTGCTCAGGCTGGAGACTAGAACAAACACTGTGTATACATTTAGGGTATATTTTGATCTATTAGAAGAAGTTGTATCCCAAAAGTTTTTATAAGAAAAAACCCTATGTGTATACAAAAGATACAGTTAGATACAGTGAAAGATAACATATGACTATAATAATAAAGAATCAAAAAGATTTTTTGTAAGAAAATGCATTGCTAAGATAAACTAGTTAAAAATATTAAAAGAGAACAGAGTAAAAGTTTAAAAAAATTAGAATAAAAAAAATAAAATTTAAAAAAAGTAATTAACTTTGCAAGACTAAAGAATCATGGGGAGACAGCCATGAATTCCATGCTTTGCTTTTCCCTCCTCTGGAATTCTGCTGTTCTCCTTGATCAGTGAGCTTGGTCTTGGCTGGATTTCTTGCCGATCTTCTAGAGGAGGGGCCTGTTGTAGTGATTCAGAAGTGTCTTTGCCTGATGCGGAATTGCACCACCCTTCCCGGGGTCTGGGCTAAGTAATCTGCTCCTGTTTACTCTGGGGAGCTTTTGTTCCTTGAATGCTTTCTGTAGAGCTCTGGAGGATGGTAATGAAAATGGCGGCCTCCCAATCTCTGGCCCAGAGGAGAGCTTGGGGCTCTACTCCTCTGTGTGCCCTTGGAGAAAAGCTGTCAATCCCTCCCGTCTCTTGCCCTCTGGTTGCACTCCAATCTAACCAGGCCTGTGACAGTGTTTCTGTCCCTGGTACACAGCCCCATTTGGAGTCTCCAAACCCAGCATATCTCTGCCGCTCTTCCAAGGAGGGTCTCCCTGTATCTGCCACTTGTGGGGTCTCTGCTCAAAGAGCAGTGGTCTGACTGCACCACGGATCACAGTTTAAGGTAACCCCGACTTGAGAGCTTAGTCCTCTGCTCCCTCTCTGTAGCCGGCTTCCTTGCTTTAATACCTGTGATCTCTGGTACACTCAGGCACCCCCGATTCTTCGGTGACCCTGCAGGACCTGAGACCATGCTGTCCCCATGAGGGCTCCATGCCCTCTCAGCCTCTTGAGCCATGTTCCTCAGTGAAGCAGACTTTGAAAAGTTCTGATTTTGTGCTCCATTGCTCCGCTGCTTGCCAGGAGCCACCCCCCAACCTCCAAGATCTATCTTCCCCTTGCTTTGGATTCACTTCTCTGCAGGTCCTACCTTTCAGAAAGTCATCAATTTTCTGTTTCTAGAACTGCTGCTCTTCTTTTCCTTGATCTCCTGTTGGATTTGTAGGTGTCAGGAATTGTTTGATAACTATCTAGCTGAACTCCTGCTACCTGATGTCATCTCAGCCTGCTACTCCTCCATCATCTTCCCAACATCATCTCTTTCCAAGAAATGTTCCCTGACTGGGTTAGCCTGTGATCTGTTTTTCGTTTCTTTGTTTTCCTCATTAGATGGCAGGTTCGTCCAAGGCAGGAAACACATTTCACCTCCATTAATTCTCATGCCAAGCTCACTGTTTGGAACTTATACTCCAAAATACATTTATTGAATAAATTAAATAATATGGGCAAAAGTGATATTTAATCAAAGATGAAGCCTCAAGAGGAGACATATGTATGTATGTGTGTGTGTGTGTGTGTATATATATATATATACATACATACATACATACATATACATATATCTTTAATTTTATAATTAAAAAGGATAAATACTTAATCTACCACATCATCAATAATTATAATTTCAGGGGTACCTGGGTGGCTCAGTCAGTTAAGTGACTGCCTTCAGCTCCAGTCATGATCCTGGGGTACTGCAATCAAGCCCTACATTGGGCTCCCTGCTCAGCAGAAAGCCTGCTTCTCCTTCTCTCTCTGCTGTTCCTCCCACTCGTGTACTAGTGCTCTCTCTATCAAATAAAAAAATATTTTAAAAAATAATTACAATTTAAAAAAATCAGCCCTATATGATTAAAAACATAAAATATGTTTGCTTACACATAAGGTGAGCAATATATTTGGGAATTTTAAAAGTGCCATGCTTAGTTGTCTATTTTTTTAGGGAAATACACAATAATTCATTTAGACTTGATTCTGTAAGTGCCATTCAATTTTATTTTAGTGACCTAAACTATGGGCATGTCTGAGAGAAAATAAACAGCATCAGATTCCTAAGGAGATGGCACATTTTGTAGGATGCAATAAAAATTGTTCAATTAATGTGTTTACAAATCTCTGGTCATTATAAATGGAGAAAAAAATAAGATCCCCTTTTCCTATATTATTGCTATGCATAAACTTATATGTGTTCTCATGATAAGATATAAAAATTTCTTTACATTTAGATTTTTCCCCAAACTTTGTCTTTTAACATGAAGAAAATAAACATATTTATTTTCTTTCCCTCCCTCCTTCTCCCTTTTTCTTCCCTTCCTTGTTTATTCCCTCCTTTGTTCCTTTCTGTCCTTCCCTTTGCCTCTCTTTCCTTCCCTTCTCTTCTTCCCACTCTCCCTCCTTCCTTGCTTCCTTCCTTCCTTTTTTCCTTCCCTCTTTTCCCCTTCCCTTTCTATAAGATTACTAACCCCAGGAAGAGAATGCATTGTTCCACAGGTCAATAAACTATGTACCTACTTCCATTTTCATCTGACTAATGAGTTGTGTGAGAGCCTGGGATTTTCAGGTGATAAATCTGGTAGAAAAATATCAGAGGAAATGAATAACAGTGGCTGACATGGATATCCACAAGATTCAGGATAAAATTCTCAGAGTACATTAAGAATGTTTCTGGCACAGAATGGAAGAAGATATTCACAAATGACACTAAGACAAAAGGATGATATCCAAGTTCTATAATGAACTTCTCAAACTCAACACCCCAAAAATAGAAAATAAAATTTAAAAATGTGCAGAAGTCATGAACAGACACTTCTCCAATGAAGACATACAAATGGCTAGCAGACACAGGAAAAAATGTTTGTCATCATTAACCATCAGGGAGATTCAAATCAAAACCACATTGAGATAACCACCTTATACCAGTTAGAATGGCCAAAATTAGTAAGGCAGGAAACAACAAATGTTGGAGAGGATGTGGAAAAGGGGGAACCCTCTTATACAGTTGGTGGAAATGCAAGTTGGTGCAACCATGTAGGAAAACAGTGTGAAGATTCCTCAAGAAATTAAACATAGAGTTACCCTATGACCCTGCCTGCACTACTGGGTATTTACCCCAAAGATACAGATGTAGTGAAAAGAAAAGCCATATGTATTCCAATGTTCACAGTAGCAATGTCCACAAATGTCAAACTGTGAAAAGAGCAGAGATGCCCTTCAACAGAGGAATGGATAAAGAAGATGTGGTCCATATATACAATGGAATATTACTCAGCCATAAGAAATACCTACATCTGTATCAACATGGACACAACTGGAGGAGATTATGCTATGTGAAATAAGCCAAACAGAGGAAGTCAATCATCATATGGTTGCACTTACTTGTAGAACATAAGGAATAACATGGAGGACATTAGGAGAAGGAAAGGAAAAAAGAAGGAGGGGAAATTGAAATCGGAGGAGGAGATGAACCATGAGAGATTGTGGACTCTGAGAAACAAACTGAGGGCTTTAGAGGGAGGGAGTAGGGGATGGGTGAGCCTGGTGGTGGGTATTAAGGAGGGCACGTATTGCATGGAGCACCAGGTGTCATATGTAAACATTGAATCTTGGAACACTACATCAAAAAACTAATGATGCATTATATGATGACTAACATAACACACACACACACACAGAAAAA
>ML108504.1:0-49520 GCA_003697995.1 Taxidea taxus jeffersonii | reverse complement strand
AAAAGACCTCGAATAGCCAAAGGAATATTGAAAAAGAAAGCCAAAGTTGGTGGCATCACAATTCCAGACTTCAAGCTCTATTACAAAGCTGTCATCATCAAGACAGTATGGTACTGGCACAAAAACAGACACATAGATCAATGGAACAGAATAGAGAGCCCAGAAATAGACCCTCAACTCTATGGTCAACTAATCTTCGACAAAGCAGGAAAGAATATCCAATGGAAAAAAGACAGCCTCTTCAACAAATGGTGTTGGGAAAATTGGACAGCCACATGCAGAAAAATGAAATTGGACCATTTCCTTACACCACACACGAAAATAGACTCAAAATGGATGAAGGACCTCAATGTGAGAAAGGAATCCATCAAAATCCTTGAGGAGAACACAGGCAGCAACCTCTTCGACCTCAGCCGCAGCAACTTCTTCCTAGGAACAACGCCAAAGGCAAGGGAAGCAAGGGAAAAAATGAACTATTGGGACTTCATCAAGATCAAAAGCTTTTGCACAGCAAAGGAAACAGTCAACAAAACCAAAAGACAACTGACAGAGTGGGAAAAGATATTTGCAAATGACATATCAGATAAAGGGCTAGTATCTAAAATCTACAAAGAGCTTAGCAAACTCAACACCCAAAGAACAAATAATCCAATCAAGAAATGGGCAGAGGACATGAACAGACATTTCTGCAAAGAAGACATCCAGATGGCCAACAGACACATGAAAAAGTGCTCCATATCACTGGGCATCAGGGAAATACAAATCAAAACCACAATGAGATACCACCTCACACCAGTCAGAATGGCTAAAATGAACAAGTCAGGAAATGACAGATGCTGGCGAGGATGTGGAGAAAGGGGAACCCTCCTACACTGTTGGTGGTAATGCAAGCTTGTGCAACCACTCTGGAAAACAGCATGGAGGTTCCTCAAAAAATTGAAAATAGAGCTACATTATGACTCAGCAATTGCACTACTGGGTATTTACCCTAAAGATACAAACGTAGTGATCCAAAGGGGCACGTGTACCCGAATGTTTATAGCAGCAATGTCCACAATAGCCAAGTTATGGAAAGAACCTAGATGTCCATCAACAGATGAATGGATAAAGAAGAGGTGGTATATATATACAATGGAATACTATGCAGCCATCAAAAGAAATGAAATCTTACCATTTGCGACGACATGGATGGAACTAGAGCGTATTATGTTTAGCGAAATAAGTCAACTGGAGAAAGACAACTATCACATGATCTCCCTGATATGAGGAAGTGGAGATGCAACGGGGGTGGGGGTTAAGGTGGTAGGAAAAGTAAAAATGAAACAAGATGGGATCGGGAGGGAGACAAACCAAAAGAGACTCTTAATGTCATAAAACAAACTGAGGGGGGGGGGGGGGAGTGGGGTTGGGAGAGGGTGGTGGGGTTACATTATATGTTTAAATTAAAAAAGCTTGAATAAAAAATATTAAAAAAATCTTTATTCAAGAGTGACTATGGGAACAGAAAGATAAAGAAGGAAAAAGGTGACTTTGTATTTTTGAAGCCATCAATAAAGGTATTGAGAATATTTTAAGTTTTAGTGAGCAAGAAGTATGAGCAGGAAGGACAAACCATGTTTGCAGGAAGTTTGATGTTGAAGAGGAAATGAGTGATGAAATGTTTATGAATAATACAGAGGTTGTTTACTTTTAAGGGAAGATAGTTAATATGTTTAAAAATGAAAGATATAAGCCATTTCAGAGGCTGAATTCAGGACTTAAGTTTGAGAGATAGTGATAGATGGATCCTTACCCCAGAGAAGTCAAGGCAGCTTAGAGTAGAGAGCATAAGTGGATATAGTTTAGCTTTTGTGTTAGGGACACCCTTCCTCTTGACATAGGAGGGAAGGATTAGGTACATTAAAACACTTGGACTACAGAAAGACAGTGAAGATGTCTGTGACTAAAAGTATCTATTTTCTCTGTGAATTATCATATTATGTCAAGTAAATAATTGTAAAGGAGTTCATCTTTTTTTTATTGAGTTCTTACTATATGCCATGTTCACAGTAATTACTTTTTAAAAATTTTCACACTAATTATTGCACTTACTTTTCAATAACATTTCCACAAGATAGTCAAAGATAGTTATCCTCATTTTACAGAAGAGAAAGCTGAGTCACAAATACATGAAGTAATCTATCCAAGGTCACTCAATTTGCAAGTGACAAAATCAGATTTAAATTCAAGCAGTTTTACTTCAAATTACATACTTTTAACTTCATGGTGTTATGTCAATTGAATAAAACAGATTGGTCCAAATATCTCATACCATATAAAATGAAGCCAGTGCTTAAGTAAAAGAGATTTTAAGAAACACCGTAATGTCACTTCAGAGTGGAAATTCACAATTCACAATGTAATGACATTTTAGGTCAAGATGTGAGCATGTGCACATATCCAAACTATCCTACTCTTCCCAACCACAAAAACAAAAAGTGAAATATTTTCAAAACTTTAAATTCATATCCATAATCCATAGAAGAAGAAAACCAATTTTTATTCAATGAGAATGGAAATCAGTAGTGAAGTAAACAGCCAGTCCCTGCTCTGCTGCTATAATATTATTCTTACTCTTCTAACTGGCACAGTTACTTGTCAAAAATAGATTGTGTCCACTCCAGGGTACTAGTCAAAAATGAGTCATTCAAGATTGATAAGTGGTTGTAGGAAAACAAGGGGCAAGTCATCAAAGATACTGATAAAATCAGTGTGATATATTAAGTTTCCTTTTGCTGCTGTAATAAATTACTGCAAACTCTGTGGCTTAAAACAACACAAGTATATTCTTAAGTTTCTGGAAATCAACAATCCAAAATAGACTCTTCTAGACTAAAAGGAAAATTCTAGGGGAGAGTCCCTCTTGTATTTTCTAGCTTCTAGAAGCCGTATGCATTCCTTGACGTCTGGACACCTTCTATCTTCAAAGCCACCAAAAGTTGCTTGAGTATTTTTTCATATCACATTATTTGACACTGATGGTTCTTCATTCCCCTTTCACATTCATGGATTACATTGGACCTCTGATTACACTGGGCCCACTCGGATAGTCCAGGTAGTATCCCCATCTCAAGGTTATCAGATTGAGCAAGCGTAATTTGATTTACAATCTTAATTCCCTCTTGCCATATAGCCTAACATGTTCATAAGTTCTGGGTTTAGAACGTGCATTTCTGAGTTTAGAATGAGTTTAGGAGGAAACATTATTCTGCCTACCACACATGCTTAATTACAAAAACTAACATTCTTAGGTACAGTAAAAACATCATAGAGAGCTGAAAAACTAACTGGGAGTATAAGTGCCTCAAATATCTTGAGATGAGAAAGTATGGAAGCCCTGATTTTAGGATGACTTTTTCTTCTGATTTTCCTTAGGTTTTTATTTGCCTTCACGAGGTTCAGTTACCATTTATATAGTTTAATGTCTGAAATTTAAAATCCTATCATTATTGATGGGTCATACTGTTTGTCTTCTATCATCTCATTTTGTTGGCCAAGATTATTAACAGTTGAAACAGCCAAAGGACTAAATAAATAAATAAATAAATAAATAAATAAATAAATGTATCATATGTGATCACTTCAGTGTATAGAATGGTTTGGATTATTCATGAATCAACCTCTTTGACAACAATTTGGCCTTATTAGTTGACTGCTTTTATAGACCCCAACCATGATGAAACTACAGCCACATCTTGATAATGGCATTATTAAATTGTCTCCAGTTTATTTAAGCTCACTTAATTTGTATACAGTTGAAACCTGATATTCAGTGTAAATAACATATATTTTACCTTATGATTTTTATAGAATTAATTAAAGGGGATAGTGATAACTCAAGTCTGTGTCCTGTTGGGTTATATTAATATCTTCCCTAAAGGTCTCATCATTTATTCTATCTGATATCTGTAAAATATGTGTAGTCTCTGTGTGTGTTTCCACACTTAAGTGTAAACCATCAACTCTATATTAAATATACTGGGTACTATAATCAGAGAATGACAAAATTTAGGTACTAAAAAAGAAATAATGGAGTATTTAAGTAAACCCTAATTTAGAGAACTAAGGTTGGCTATAAGATAAATTTAAAAAGCTATGCCTCAATTTTAAACCTATATTGCACCTTATTTTCAGTTCCCCTTAAAAAGTAATATCGTGGTATTCATTTCTTTCTTATTTTACTGTGCTTTAAAGATAAACAGGTAGCAATGATGAGTCACAGAGGTTTATCATCTCCTCTCATCTGTCAAAAATAAGCATTGCTGAAATACAAGTTTTTTGTTGTTCAAATGAATATTTTCAATAATGCAGAATGCACAATTTAGTCATTACAATGTTTTTATTTCCTTTCCAAATGAATGACACCATTGTCTTCCATAATCAAAGAATTCATTCCATTTGAATACTGTCAATCCCAAGTCATTGTAAAACCTATGTTGCCTTAATAACAAGTGCAGCCAGCCCAGAACATCAAGACATTTTTTTTTTAATTTTATTTATTTATTTGACAGAGAGAGCTCACAAGGAGATACAGAGGCAGGCAGAGAGAGAGAGAGAGAGAGAGAGAGAAAAGCAGGCTCCCTACTGAGCAAAGAGCTAGATACAGGGCTCGATCCCAGGACCCTGAGATCATGACCTGAGCCAAAGGCAGAGGCTTAACCCACTGAGCCACCCAGGTGTCCCCATCAAGACATTTTAAACAGAATATTCTTCTTTAACTAGTTGGTTTTTGACATCATGCTCTGAGCTTATTGTATTATGCAGCTAACTCAATATTCTCTTTCATGAAAAAAAAAAACAAAACAAAATATTTTAGGATTAACCTGTCGTACTTCTTGTGCTTTCAAGAGAGAGGGGGAGAGAGAGAGCATGTATTGAACAAGTACATATATTAAGGTCCTTTATATGTATTATCTTATTTATCCTCACAGCAAAGATGGAATATGTGTTGTTATCCTCATATATGTAATAATGAATTGAAGACTGATGTGAAGTAATATACTTTCTCATAATGACACAATTAATTAAAAAACTACATAGGAAGTTTTATATAGGTGTCAAAATTCAAAGTCTCTATCCTTCATTTTGTACCAACCTGCCAACCTTTACATGGTTAAATTCATCCTCCAGGAATATAAAGCTTACAAATAACAATAACAACAACAACAACAACAAAACCCACAAAGTAACTTTTCTGTTGACATCTCTAAGAAAGATATTCACAGAGAGCAAGCATTTTTAAGCAACATGAATACAAAGATAATTCCCAAGCAGAGTCTTTCACATTGGCTTCTGTGTTACAATAAACATTATGTTCTTATGTCTGCTATGGAACATGGAAAATTAAATTAAAATCATTTCACACAAGTGTGTAAGCCTGACGATTCACAGACCTGTACCCCTGGGGCAAATAATACATTATATATTAATTAAAAAAAACATTTCACACAAATTTGTTTATGTTTGTCCTCTATTAGTCTACTATGGTTCATGAGAGGGTTAATAGATACTACTTCCTCACAAATTCTTGGCACAAATTATAATATTTTCTACTAAAGTCCCCCATTGTAAGTCTGGGCTTGTAACAGATGAAGAAGAAGAAACGTTGGGGACAGAAGGGATTCAGAGAAGTTAACTAGTACCCAGTGTGGGGCTATATAATGATGATTAGTGAAACCAGTGACTTGGTAGACAATTGAATGTCAGCATCACAATGGAAAAGGCCAACTTTCTTATCTGTGATTCCAATTGCTCATTATGAGTGGTAGAAACATATAGTGGCTAGATGGGACCTGTGAATTTAAAAGGTGATTGAGAAAATATCTTAAAACCATCCTAAGTTGATATCATTCTCTATCAGACCTATGAATTCACCATTTTGTTTGTGGCTAAGAATTACCCAATTGCAAAGATAATACACAGAGAAATCGGTTTCTTTCTGCAGAACAACTCAATTCTTTAGACAGGGACCAGACATTTAAGAAATGCTACCTTCTGGATATAAGTGAATGGCAAGTGTGAGGAACTGTACTCCCATGACTGCATCAGCATCACTTAGGACTTTCCCTGGGGTTGATTTCTCTAAGGGTTCAATGCAACTTGGGCTTGATGGTTACAGAACACACTGTAGGAATAGTAATTAGCAAATTTATTGTCACAGAACTGACAGGCTGAACAACTTGGTGAGAACTTATTCAAAATAATAGAGGAAAACAGGACTTGCACTACTGCCTGACCTAAAACTGCTTGCCATTGTGAAATCTGTGCAACAAAAAAAGTTAGTGAATTAATGAGTTGTCCACAGATTTCATGAGCTTAATGAAAATTACAGGGCTGTATTTAGTATTCTCACTGATCAAAGAAGTTTTAGAGAAGAGTGAACACTTTGTGAATCCCTCCCCTCACCCCTTACTCAGATATTGTGTTGAGTTCAAGGTTACAGAGAGATTTTCCAATCAAATGTATTTGGAGAGAACTGAACTGAAGGTCGTACCAAATTGACTTAAATGCTCTTTTCTTCTTTACCCAAGTATTATACTTACCCCAAGACCAATAAATCCAGTATATTCCTGTGTTTCCTAGTAGAGGTATTTGACATTAGAGAGTAGGGATCTGAAGGAATTTAAAAATTTTCTTGGGTTTGGTTAAAGCTCCTAGGATTAGGTTATAAGTAATAAAAAGGTGAAAACATTCATGTTTTCCCTTCCCTAGAAGATCTTGATAATTTATAGTTTCTAATGAAAGAATGCCAGACAGGAAGATTTAGAAGGAACCACATTTCATATCTGCTTCCAGGAAGGAACAAGTCCCATAGGCCTCCTAAGTTTTATAGCATAAGCCTGTGATTTGATAGATAATAGAATGGCAATATGACTCTAGGGATCCCAGAAAAGGCAAACTTTCTTGTGTGCAACTCCTGTTGCTCATTATGGGCTATACCAAGATATAGGAGCTAGATGGGATTTGTAGCATGAGAAGGAATTGAGAAAATAATTTAATATAGGAAAATAATTATTTATAAAAGCTTCATAAATTATATTTCCTAGCCTGAGTCAGGTTTGACACAGAGCAGAATCTTGCCTATGAGTAGGCTGGCAGGCTTATGAGGTCAATTACCTATGCCAAACATTCCTTAAACAGAATATTCTTCTCCATTTTACCTCAAAGTCCCAAAGGGCAGTGGCTGTAAGAGTGAGTTCTGGTGTTGATAATAAGGAAGCAAAATGAAGATGTTATTGAGAAAAATGTATTTAAATGGACATTCCAATACTTAATAGTTATGCATCCTTACTCATTTTACTGTTCTTCTTTAGGCATCCGTTCACTCATTATATATCTTACACAGATTTTATGAGAATTAAAGTTGATAGCTACATAAAACTTGTCCTGAATACTTACCTATAAATATTTGTTTTATATTCTTTCCTCATTCTTTGAGAAAATAATTAGAAAAATACACTGAGTTAAGGCCTAAGGATCTCACAGGGCAGAGGAAAATCATTCAAGAATAAGTAGGAGGAATCATGATAAATTATACACAGTTACGTGTAAAAGTCATGAGAATTAGAAAGTAGGGAAAGTAATTTATTTTTATGAATTCTTCCTGCATTTTGAGGGTGATAAAAGTTGAAAAGAAGATGATTAAAAAGAAGGAGAAGAAGAAGGAGGAGGAGGAGGAGGAGGAGGAGGAGGGGAAGGGGAAAGGGAAGGGGAAGAAGAAGAAGAAGAAAACAACAGGGAGGAGAAGAAGGAGAGGAAGAGAAGAAAAGTTGTGATGGATTGGATACAGCTGAGGGAATGACTTCCAAGTAGAATAGTGATATTCACCGACAATAGAAAGAGTATTTGGCAAAATAATTAGAAACCAGATTGGGGCCAAATCGTAAAACCTCTCGATGACAAGTACATAGGCCAAAAGTATGTCCTAAATGCTGACTACATTCTGTGAACATGAACCAAAACAATATCCAGTTATTTCTTTTTCCATTAGGCTTCAGAGTATGCTTTGTTCCATCCCACTAACTAGCACCGTCAGGCAGAAAGGATAGGCTCAATGTAGTCCTGGTAAATGAATAAACAGGTACTAATTAGAAGAGAAGATTTTCCCTCAAATGAAAGTTATTTGGATCTTGATAAGATGGTATTTCATTTAAATAGCTCTATAATCATCATCTGTCCTAGAAGTATTGGTATCCCAACACAAATATCCACACATGGCTATTTATATTTATGTTTAAATTAATTAATGGCATGTTACTTAATTTAAATATAAATAATTTAATGTAAATATCTATTCCTCACACTTCAAGTGTTCAGTAACCACATGTGCTTCATGTCTACTGTATTGGACAGCTCAGATTATATAACATTTACTTTCTCAGAGGAACTTCTATTGGATAAGATTGGATCTAATCCAGCTAATCTCATGGATGTAGATGCATTCCATAATGCCTCTATATACTTCTTTACTCACTTACTTACTCATTCATCTATACGTGACCAACTTAGCCCAGGTTTCCTTGGACTTTCCTTGTTTTAGCAGGGGAGTGACATGTATTAATTCTGGTTTCCATGAATATTTTAAACTGGGAATTCGACTAATTAATCCTTGAGTATTTTCTGTATACTTTTATGCTGGTTTACATAGAACTAAGAGTTTACATTGATTTCCTACCTTCCATCTTGTTCTTTTATCTTGTGTGATACTACTTCATTTCTCTACCACTCTAGAAGAAATAGAGCTTTTCTCCAAAGATAAGATTGTGTGCATGGGATGTAACATAAAATCCATCCTCTTTCTCATGGGGCTTTTAATATTTTCTGTATTCATTCCATACAATGATATATTAGTTTTTTCATGAACAAATTCGTCTTTGTAGATTTGATCATTTCCTCGTGTTTACTTGAAATATTTCATGATCATGGGGAGCTTGAATGATCACCATTGTAGAGAAGATTGCCTTGTGATTCCAAAATGTTTTATTCCCATGGAAATTAAGACCTTGGGACTTCCATTTAGCATTACCTCTGCAGATTTCTTTCCCCCAATCTTTCTTGTGTCAACTCAAAATGAGTTTTTCACTGTTTCATTCTGATGTGACAGGGACAAAGTGTTCTATCACTGTACTAGTTAAGTGGGCAATTTCACTTGTGATTCTACTTGTTCCATTTTGGTCATAGGCAAGACTATTTTATAATTCCAAAAACATATATAAGGTGTTTAACCCTCATACCCTATATTCTGGGAGAAGAAGAAGATTTTGAGATGTCTTAAATCACCAGAAAGTGAGCAGCCCAATGGAATGGGATGGACAATGGCTGAGCAGCCTCCAGAAACTGAAAATAGGAGTCTGACCACTGAAAATAGGAGCTTTTATTTTTTTAAAGTAGATTGGATTGCAGGAAAATGATATACAACTATATGTGAAATTGCTCAATAGGATAACATCTTATTTCTTATTGTCGTTACTTACTATCTTGGGGATCTCTAGGGCTACAGTTTATCATTTGACTCATTCAGGTCATACAAGTAGATAGAGGCTCCACCATCTTCAAGTATCTTCCAAGGTCACTATGGCTTCTTTCATTACCTGCTGCTATATAAATTGCCCCCCCCCCAATTTAATGGCCAAAAAGGAAGAAAGGAATGAAAACCATGTTCATAATTTACCAAAAATCTCTGGATTTACCTGGAAGATGCTTTACATGGTCCCATCTGAGCTCACTCATGTGATTACCAACTTCTGGAGCCTCAATTTGGTTTCCTTCCTCATGTCCAGAAGCTCAGATGAAATAGAATAATTACAGGCTTGCCAGAAATTCATGAAGGCTACGTTCATATGTTTTGACAGCTCAGAACTGCTGAAGTTGAAGGTTGACAAGAAATTTCTCTCTCTCTCTACATGGTCTAACAGGTTGGATGAAACTTTATATGGTGGTTCAGGGTTCCAAGAGAGTAAATGTTGAATTTTTCAAGACTTAAAGTCTAGGCCTGGAAATGAGACACAACACTGCAATTGCATTTTATTTACCCAAACAGCTTACATGGCTAGTAGAGATTCTTATCCTGTTGAAAAAAGTAACAAGGAACTTGTGACCACATATAGCACCCCAAAACAATTGTTCCTATCCAGTTAATTTAAGGGTGAAAGGCCATAAAAAGAGCATGGGAGATTTTAATGAATAGGTCTGGAAGTGGCACACATTGGTTAAATTCATTTTCCTGTAGTATATTACAAAACTGGTCACTGATTATTCCCATTGTTGTCTGCATACCTTTTTGTAATTGGATTTATCAGTTCCTTCCATTATGAGGTTGGATATATTTTCATGAATCTTAAATCTGGACCTCGGTATATTTTTTTAATCAATAGGAAATTGAAAAAAAATAATCGAACTTTGGGGTTTACTTTCTTTTGTTGTTCTTGGAAACTCCTGTTATGTGAAGTCCCAGAAAATCTGTTGGATGGTGAGAGACAGATGGTTCAGAATTCCCCATTGTCTTAGCAGACAGCTAAACAACCCCTGGAAGTAGATCCAATGATGAATGAGTGGGTCAAGCAAAACTAAAAACAAAAAACAACAACATTTAAGCCCTGTCCAAATTGCTGATTTATAAAACCATTAGCTAAATAAATGGTTGTTATTTTAAGCCACTAAATCTCAGAGTGCTTTGTTACATAGGAAAAGCTAAATGTATATATTCTATTACTTAGAACTCAGTCCTACCTAACTTCAAGTGAAGCTGAAATATGTGTTTTAGCTGTCTGTCAAGGTAAAAGAGGAGTTAGATTTTGATGAGCCTAGCAGTGCAAGAAAAACTTCTGTTCACCAAGCTTTGGTAAACTTCTGTTCACCAAATATCCATCTGTACCCTATTTTCCATGCACTCAAATAAAACATACTCATCCTACTCTACCAGTCTACCCAGTTACTGCATTCATTTCAAAATTCCTGAGTTCTCTGCTATTAAAACGATCTCCCCATATTGCCCAAATATATATATATATATATATATATATATATATACACACACACACACACACATATATATGCATATATACACACATATATATATACATATATATATGTATATATATATATATATAAAGTAAGTCAATTTATAAAATGAGAATGCAAAGTATCTCTCCTGAAACTTTCCCACTTCTAATGTGGAAAGAGGGAACAAGGAAAGATGATGCATGATACAATTTTCCACTAATTGAAGAAGTTAAGATAAATACATAGCAGTCATTTATCCAGAAACATGATGTCTTTCTGCTGGGAAAACACTGTGGGACCCAGAAATGCAATGTGTCCTTTTATTATAGCCTGGATCTTCTGTGTGGAATCTGCTTGCCCAGGTTCTATATGACAACTGGCTCCATCCTCTGGGCAGTTCTATTTTGTCCATTGTGTGGTTACATTTGAAGTGGTCGTTAGATAATATAACTTACATTAGCTTACACTCTGTTTACAGCCCAGGTTTTTATAATCACAATTCTTTTAAGATCAGGCTCATGGTTTTCCTCAAAATCAACTCAATAGTCCTCTGATCCTTTTTGCTTCCATTCAGTTATGCATGCCAATATCTTCCACTTAGTTTATTTCCAGGAAAGTATCCTTTGGACTGTTTTTAATCTTTGTCTCTTTGTCCTCATGTCTCCATTATTTTCATAGAAGTCATTCAACTTTGAGACCATATAAAGCAATATGATTGTGTAAAAACCTTATATTCTATATATGGGGCTCCAGGAGCAGCTGACTTTTCCACTTTTATAAAACTAAATTTCTTGACTCTTACTTCCTTTTAGCTCTGCTCTCAAATAGCCAGTTCTTGCCTGAGCTAATTTGTTTTTTATTAAAATCTTGCTAAATATAGCAATGAAGTCAACACATACTAAAATTCTATCTGGATCTCTATTTCATCTCTTCCCTCTAGAACTACAGTAATAGTAGACTACTTGCCTTCTGAGTTATTGAAATCACAGTATTGCAACGTGTTTTTAATCAGTCCTGGGAGACCTTTCCAGTCTCTGATACCAGTTTTATAATTGCTTACTGTATAGTAGCCAAATACTAATACCGATTTCTATATTAATTAGTATAGGTTAGACAACAATACCAATTATATTCAAACTCAGTATGGGTCTATGCAATAGATATTTGTTTCTTGCTTGTCTTGTCCAGGTGAATGAAGTGGTTTGCTTCACATATTCACAGACCCAGAATGAACCCTGCTTTCTCATCTCATCTCATCTACAGTATGTGACTTTCTAGATTAACATATTTATTTGTTAATATATTTATTAACATATTTGTTTGTTTGTTTCATTGAGTAAGAAGGGGGAGGAACATGGAAAACTTTTTATGAGAGGTTATTTATGTGGAGAGAGGGTAGCGGGAGTCAGGTAACTTCCTCTTATATTTCACTGACTAGATCAGAGAGACATGATCACACCTAGCTTCAAGGGAACCTGAAAAATGTAGTCAAGTGTGTGTCTAAGAAAATTCATATTTGATTATTATTAGCAACCTCGGTTACAGAAATCCTCACAAGTAGGTAACAAGAAACTACTAGGTTACTAGGTAATGAGTAGATAAAAAATAGGTGACATAGTAACATATCAACTCAACACTTACTGGGATTTCACAACATCTATCAAATATTGCTTTCCAGCTTATTCTTGCTGTGGCGTAAGGTCATGGTTTCCTAGACTGCTACTCCTTTGGCTACATATTCCTTCTCTCTCTTCTTGTCTTCCAATATAAATTTTAATCTTTTACTTGGGGTACTTATCAACAAATACTTGTAAACTTCTGATCTGTTTATCTTGGCTTAGCTCCAGAGATTTTGTTAATAGAATCTATCATATGAGTTTGTCTATGGGCTAACAATAATTAATATATCTATCTACTTGTACTGAGGTAGTATTTGAACCGAGTTTGCTGCAGTTGAAGTGATATTCTGCCACACTGTTTCTGTCTTCCTTGGTAAAAACAATGGTGATCCTCTTGAGTAGAGGAATCAGCAAATATTTTTCTACCCTTATACACTATGGGTTAATGTGCTTTGTAACACAGACCATGTGCCTCCCTGGACTATAAAATTAGGACTCACAGCAGGATAATTTAATAGTATTTGAATTCACTGGCTACTTATTGAATCTTTAAATTTCTTAGGATTTAAGAAAAAAGAGAAAAAAGTACCACACTAGAGCTAACCACCAGGGTCATGTAATGAAAAAAATATGGCTTTGCCAATGAAAATTTTTCTACCTGAGACTATAAACCAAAGCAACTGGGTGAAATAATGTGGAATGTTAAATAGCTGGAAAACTCTAGAAGGTGAGACTTCAGAAAGGGATAACTTGAGATTCAAAGAGAAGCCTACAACTATGGGTCTCTCACACTTAATAACTCTAATAGTTTAATTGATAAATACCATTATTTATGATAAATATGATCATTTTCAAAAGGCAATCTGAATGCCATGTAGGGATGGGTACAAATTATTATACTTATTTTAAATTTCCTCTAAGGCAGGAGGATATTAAAATGGCAAATTCCAGGAAAATTAAGTCTGAAGAAATAGACAAAAGACAAAAAAAAAAAAAAAAGAAAGAAAGAAAGAAAATAAAAGAAAAATAAATTAATCCTTAAAGAAAAAAAAAAAGATGGGGTGCCTGGGTGGCTCAGTGGGTTAAAGCTTCTGCCTTCGGCTCGGGTCACGATCCCAGGGTCCTGGGATCGAGCCCCACATCGGGCTGTCTGCTCAGCAGGGAGCCTGCTTCCTTCTCTCTCTCTCTCTGCCTGCCTCTCTGCCTACTTGTGATCTATATCTGTCAAATAAATAGGTAAAATCTTTAAATAAATAAATAATTTTTTTAAAAAAAGAAAGAAAGAAAGAAAAAAGAAGGAGATTCAGCATACCTTGCTCTAGACCAAAAGTTAACAACTGACTGCCTCAGAAATGAACAAAACAGAAACATATTTAGTTTTTCTGTATATCTTATTGGCAGAGGCAGCTCAATCCAGGCTGTTAAAGTATGTGATTGATTAACTCCTAAAACAATTTCTAAACATAAAATTCAGACAAACAAGTAGTGGCCTATGGAACAGTAAGAACAATGGCATGGAGATGGAGGTAGTTATTTAAAAACATTTCCCCAGGAAAGGACAATCGGTAAGAATGAAATGCAGTGATCAATGCAGATTTTTTTTTAACCAACAAACAAACAAACAAACAAAAAACACAGTGAAAAGCCCCATATTTAAAAATCAATAAAATATACTTAAATGATAGCATAGAAATAGCTATTAGTCCATTCGTTTTTTTGTTTTTTGTTTTAAGATTTATTTATTTATTTGAGAGAGAGAGAGAGAGAGGGTGTGTGCACCAGCAGGGAGAGGAGCTGAAAGAGAGGGTCTTCAAGCAGGCTCCCTGCTGAGTGCTGAGCCCTGTGCAGGGCTTTATCTCACAACCCTGAGATCATGACCTGAACCAAAACCAAGAGTTAGCCACTTAACCATCTGAGCTACCCAGGACCCGCTGCTTGTTATTCCATTCTGACATGATGTGTGTTATGAACTAGTGGTCATTCTATGTTTCCAAATGGGAGTCAGCCATTGGGAAATTAAATCCAGATTTCACAAAGAGGCCTGCATGTCATCCAGAGATCCTCAGTATAAAATCGAATGTAATAACATCAAATTGTGTCTTTCTTTTAGGAGGAGTTTAGTATACATATTTATACCTTTTTACATAACTTTTAGGAGTCAGTCATTGACAAGAAGTGATTTTTTATTTTATTTTATTTTATTTTTAATATTTTATTTATTTATTTGTCAGAGAGAGTGAGCACAGGCAGACAGAGTGGCAGGCAGAGGCAAAGGGAGAAGCAGGCTCCCTGCTGAGAAAGGAGCCCGATGTGAGACTCCATCCCAGGACGCTGGGATCATGACCTGAGCCGAAGGCAGCTGCTTAACCAACTGAGCCACCCAGGCGTCTGGTGATTTTTTATTTTAATTGGATGGTTAAAGAATTGGACTGAGATTGATATTTATTGACAATCAAATCTTGGTAACAGTTCATATTTTTCAGCCATTTAGCCTTGTTGAGATTAATCCTCCTCCCTATACTCAGAATTATGATTGATTGTCATAATACAATTAAAATGCCCCATCCCATGGTTTCAAACTTAGATTTACGGAACTTAAGTTTTTCTTGTGTGCTAGATTTGAATATAGGAACATGCCATTTGGGAAGTACTTAAAAGATATTTCTCAGTAAGGTGGGTGTTTTCCATAGAAGGACCTAAAACAAAGCTATTGAGCTAAGAAATGTAGATAAAACTGAGTCCTGATTATATTATTTGACATAACCAAGTTATACTTGAGTTTTCATTTGTTTTATATTTTAAGTTCCCATTATTTCTATTTTTTTTTATTTTAATTCCAAGTTCCCATTATTTTTAAAGGTGATTTGAAATCAGAAGTATTGTAAATGGAACAACTAATGGGAAAAAGAAAATTATTACAGTTTAGACATGGAAAATACATATTGCTAAAATTTTACATAATGAAAAATATTTATAATTTTAATTAATATTATTGAGCATGTCAAAATCTGCCAAGAGAAAAGCATCCAAATCTAAATGTCATGCACATAATTAAGGTTTCTCCTCCTTATTCTGGACAACACAGTTTTAGACAACCTTACGAACCACTTCTGTAGAAATACAATAATCTAAATCAGAAGAAATGGCCAGGAGGAGGTGAGAGGAAGATGAGCAAAATGGGTAGGGGGAGTGGGAGGAGCAGGCTTCCAGTTATGGAATGAAGAAGTCACTGGGATGAAAGGTTTAGCACAGAGAATATAGTCAATAATGTTATAATAGCTTTGTATGCTGACAGATGGTAGCTACACTCCTGGTGGGCAGCATAAAGTATACAGTTGTTGACTCACTAGGTTACATACCTGAAACTAATGCAACACTGAATGTCAACTATGTTTCAATTTAAAAGAGAGAGAGAGAGAACTACAGAGCCACAAGTACAGATAACGCATATGGATGTGTTAACCTCAGATCTATGAATAAAAACAAAAAATCCAGGATCTCAAGAGTATTCATGACAGAAAATACAGAAGAGAAACTTAGATCTAGTGATTGCTTTCAATTGCCATGCATTGTGTTATGTTATTTCTCACACTTGATTTCTGATAATTCTCATTAATCTTCAGGGCAGCTAAGAATTTTCTTTGTAGTTGGATACAACAGATACCTGAGCCCTGTTTGTGTCAGATAACTGTTGAGGCTATATAGCTGAGTGCACAACAGGTGTCAGTCTCTCCCCCTTTGCTATTATGTCAAACTTTGGATGGTTAGTTACCTTGCCCTGAAGTGCACCATTAATAATTAAAGAAGCCGAGATTTGAAGCTAGATCTGAATGACTACAAAGCTAAACATCTTTTCTTGGAATACCCCAAGAAAACTATGAAGAATATTGAGAGGGTCACTCCAGTGTGTATTCTCCCCACCCCAGATCACCAGAAGACTAACCTTAAAACAACAAACACTAAAGCATACGTTTTAAGTATAGACTTCAAAGGCAGAGAGCTATGAGAATTGAATGCACACCTTCCAGAAATGCCTTACAATTTTGGCTTTTTAACCTAATAATTGAAAAAGAGTTCAGGAATGAATTCTAAATATTATCATTTTTACTCACAATATGGCTTCACTTTTGCAAAGTAGTTGCATATATATTTATTTGTGATAATTATAGCTATTCTTTCTTAAGGATAACACCAGTACTGGGTATTGTAATTAAACTTTATAAGCAGTTTTATGATGAGTTCACTAATATCCCTCAATGGCAGGTATGCTGTTATAAATATCTTATTAGAGACATATGATTCCTGTAGCTCATATGGCTGTTGAGATGTTAGGGAAAAATATAAATTTCATGAATTTTTAAATGTTTGGAGCTTCTATTTTTGTTTTTAGATATCTGATGAGGAGGGGAATATTATTATAGTGTATGCGAATGTCACTGATTCAGCAATGTCCAGACAATGAACACAACTTTTTATGTTTGCATTTGCAATTCAATTACACTGTCAATCTAGAGCAAAAGCTAAAAATTATCATCTCCTTCTCGATGTTCCTTAGGAATTTGTTCTAAAAGCACCTTACCGGGACGCCTGGGTGGCTCAGTTGGTTAAGCAGCTGCCTTCGGCTCAGGTCATGATCCCAGCGTCCTGGGATCGAGTCCCATATAGGGCTCCTTGCTCAGCAGGGATCCTGCTTCTCCCTCTGCCTGCCACTCTGTCTGCTTGTGCTCGCTCGCTCTCTCTCCCTCTCTCTCTGACAAATAAATAAATAAAATCTTTAAAAAAAAAAAAAAACATTAAAAAAAAAAAAAGCACCTTACCAAAAATAAGTAAAAATCACTTGTTGTGGTCCTATAATCTTTCAAGTATCACAGAAATAACACAGTATTTTTATCTGAAGGATTTATTTTACTTTTATTTTTTTAAAGATTTATTTTCTTAAATTTTATGAATTTAACAGATTCCTTAGTAAAGAAGAGAATCAGTCCAAGGAAATGGAATTTTAGAATTCAGAGAGTGTATTTACTAAACATTTTTATAAATATCAAAACACAAAAATATCTCAATATTTTATATCTACAGTATTATAGTTTATATAAGTAATGGGTATTTTATAACACATTTTGAGTAAATTTAATAATTATATAAATTGATTTCAATATGTATAAAGCTCCTCATTGGGTCATATTTATGATTGCTTAATGTCTGGATGACATAGATATTCTTGCCACTGGAAATCAATTTGAAACAAGAATTCTCCATGAGGTGACAATTTAATGCGGACCAGCATACAGGGTATTTATGAAGTGTTGAAGTGGTCCCTGAAGAAAAATGAATGGGCAAATCCTAAATTGCACACTAAGTGGCTGCATATTTTTGGACAAGGCCTTTAACTTTTCCAAGTCTTGGTCTTCTCATATGGTAATGATATTGACCTTAAAGAGTTGAGAGAAGGATTAAGTAAGGAAGCACATAGTTGACAAGGAAACATTCAATGAGTATATTTTCATATTTGCATTTGGATGAACAGACTTATATTTTAAATGATGAAATTTTATTGGACTAAAAAGAAAAAAAAATAACAGTGTCCTTAAACATTTGATGTTGAATTAACTCAGACAACAGAATTATTCTGTATTCTAATTCAGTGAAATAAATTATACCTTAATTTAGTAGGAAAAGAAATTCTTATTCATTTCCAGCTTGATAGCTTCACATAAATTATATGAAAGTATTCTAGGGCTTATAGATGACTATAAAATGTGAGAACTTTTCAAAATTATGAATAAAAAATTAAGTATATATGAACCAGAACCTGCAACTCTTTGGCCAGATGACAATGAGTAACAGATACCCTAAACAAGAGAAATACTTTGATTTTTTTTTTTTTTTTCTGTTCTAAAAATCATTATCCCTAGCTGCTTAATGCAGAACAGAGAATAGTGGCTCCTTTTGCAAAGAAGCAGGACAATTTATATATCTGAAAGGTTAATATTGTCATTCTCTTGGAATCCACCTCTTCATAGTCCTGAGCATTCTCATCTGCATGCCTTATTATTCCTAGATTGCTATTGTTATCTGTGTCAATGATTTGGAAATCATAGAAGGAAGCTTTTTCCTTTTAAAACAAGAAGTCATTGCTTTCTGTTCTATTTTAGCTTTCATTAATCATGAACAAAAAGGAAAAAGGCAAAAAATTAAGGTCACTGATTTTTGCATTGAGGAACTATCAGTATCAATGATTTATATCACAGTGTTATTATTAAAAAGATATCAAATGATGTCTGTGAAGTGAGACAGAATGGTTTAGTCATTTTCAATTTCCTGCTATATGAGGGTGATGTTCTTAGGTAGAATAAAGACTAAGTAGTGTAGACCACACATGCTGATTTCCTGTTTCTGGAAAACTCCTTTTCTGACACTCCTAAGTCATCACGGCAAGAGAAAAAATAATAATTTTCACAGGAAAGAATGGCAAAATCCTCATTAATAATGGATGATGATTAATTCCTAGTGTCAGCTGGTGCTATTTGCTCTGTGTCTGAGTCACAGATTCTAAGGGTTGATACTCTTTTCCACATTTATTAGCTTATATAGTTCTTATAAATTTGGCAAGTTGTGCTTTGGGTTGGTCTGTCATTACAGTTTGGCACCTTGAATAAATATATTCACATTAATCCCTGATGTGGTAAAATAGTCTATTGGCCATATCAGATTCCAGTGAGACCAAATACCATTTTCAGAGAGATGTGATTTTTGAACTGGCAAAACATAAGAAATTGGCTTTGGGAGTAAGTAACTTTTATGTCAAGGTTGTCACACCACTTTTTTTTTTTTTTCTTTTGCCAGTTCTTGGCTTGAATTTTTCTTTACACCAGATGGCTTTGTTTTTTAAGATGTTTGTGAATACAGTAGAGAAGTATTCCCCCTTGGAATGTGTGTGTGTGTGTGTGTGTGTGTGTGTGTGTGTGTGTGTGCCTTTTTCTATGATGTATTTTATCCAAGTTTCTAAATAAGTGGGTAAATTAATGTGCTCCTATAAAGAGTTCTTAGTTTATTTTGCACTAAATTTAATTGTATCATCATGCTACTTAATTCAAACATAACTTTAATTTATTGATTTCTATAGTGGTATATTTGTGGTTCTTATTGTGCCAGTCTTTGGAAATGTAAAGATGAAATGACATAGCCCCAAGTTATAAAATTCAGGCACAGAGAGTGTAGTAATTATAATACATATGATAATTCCACAGTAGCACTTTGCATTGAATTTAATACATATATTGAAGACTAAAAAAATACAGTAAAATAGGGAATGATGAAGAAATGTCTCATGGGAAAGAGCTTAAACTGAGATTTGAAAGATGAAGATGTTTAACAATACAGACTGTGGAAAGGTTTGAAAAGGAGCAAGAGAGAGTAGGAAATATATGAATAAATAAATAAATGCATCATGAGTTAAGAAAAAAATCATTTTCCTTTAATACTCTTAAATTAGGCATATTAATAATAAATGCAGAGGTAACCTATTGAAGTTCCCATTTCTATAGGGAAATAAAATTATCTAAGAAATGACCTCTTCAGAATTGAAACCTTGAAATTTAACAATGTTCTTTGGGTACATTTATAACTATTACTTCATTATTTGAAACTTATTTTACATAAATGGAAACATAGTAATTATGATTAGTAAAAATATCCATGATGATCCAACCATATTTGAGCTTAAATCAGAATCTTTCCAAAATATTTTTGCATGTATGTTATTCTGTGTGCATATATATTTCTGTCAAAGAATAAAAAGAAAGAACAGCCATACTATCCACGAGGTCATGAACATCTTTTAGTAGGAACAGGATATCATATGACCATTTATGAATATTACATGAATTAAGCTTGTGCTAATACTGATAGAATTCATCTGAATCTCTTGGTTCAGGCTGTGTTTTATTCAGCTTTTTTAGTATTAAAATCCAATTCTGTAATCCTAGGCTTATGTAAGATATATAATATATACTTTAGTAGCTTAAAAGAAAAAGTGCTCATGTTATCCAAATATCAGATATCTTATTTGTTACAGCTTGGGGGTCATTTTCTAACAACTTTTGCTGTATTTCCTATAAAGAATGTAATATAAAGCAATAAAGAACTAGGAAAAGCAGAGATTACTGAAATTAGAAATTAGACCAGTAAATAGAACAGGGGAATAGCCAAAATATCTCCAGGAAGTTAAAAATGAAATTTGTTTATGAGATTAAAATCAAAATATGAACTTATCATTTCAAGGGCAGTCATTTCAATGTTGGTTATTGACTACAGCTAATTATGATACAATTTTACTGGTTTTATACCAGGAAAACATAAAAATAAATTAAACAGATTATAAAGTCAGAATATTTAGTAAAAGAATATCTTATGTTTTGGTTGTATTTCTTTCTTATTAATTTGGTGTTAAAATGTGAATATTAGGTGGCAGTTATTTGCTGCTTTACATTCCTGCTCATTATAATACCATGTTTTATCCCACGTTTTAGAAAAAATTCTTCATCCCAAAAATTCCAAGCATAGAGAAATCACTCTCATAACAGACAGAACAACAAAGCATAAAATAAGCCATTTTCAAAGTCTAATAAAAGTGAGCTGGTTTTAGTGTAAGAAATCTATAACTTTGCTTAAAAATATAGAGCTCAAAAAATAAATAAAAATAGAGAGCCCAGTGTCCCATTGTCATTCAAAAGCCTTCTTGATCATAATTGTCTGAGATGCTTTCTGAGAAAGATTCCTGAGAACTCCCTCAGAATTACTAAATCAGCACCTAGTTGTGTATAGTCTATTACTTCAAAGCCTTGCTGTATGAGTCACATCACACTATAGTATGAATACTAGTGATGTAGGAAAATAATTTTAAATTAACACAATATGAAGAGGACATGTTAACAAAGATATCAATGTGAGACCCAAATAACATGATTTGTCAATATTTTCTAGCACTGCTAGAAGACAAGAGTAGAAATAACTTATATGCATATTTATATCCCACCTTATTTTGGACAATAGTAAACCACTGGGCTTTTCCAAATATATAATATAGATTCCTCTAGCTCTCTAATGTTCATCTTGCTAAGTATTAGTTTATTATCTGTTTGTTTAATATAGAAAATTAGATATCCTATAGATTAAGATGTAAAAGTATGTTACTATTCTAGACTAGGGGTTGGCAAGCTTTTTCTGTGAAAGGCCAGATAATCAATATTTTAGGAATTGTGGATCATAAGGGTTCTGTCACAATTACTGAATTCTACTCAGTGAATGTGAAAGTAGTGATATATGATATGCTAATTAAGTTGTAAGATTATGTGTTGATACCATTGTATTTATAAACTGAAATTTGAATTTCATAAAATTGGCATGAACTTATACTCTTCTTTTGATTTTTCAAGTAATTTCAAAATTTAGAAATAAGTTATTTTTTTGAGATACAAAAACATGTAGTGGGGCAAGATTGGATCATGGGTAGAAGTTCTCCATTCCATGTTCTAGATTAGCAAATCAGCATATGTTTTTAAAATCGTTTCTTAAGATTGAATTTTAAAGAGTGTTTTGAAGTGATCAAGTTTTCTTGATAATTAACTAATTTTCTTGACTTAGCAACTTTGAGATAAAAAAATGTGAACCATCACAATAAAACAAAGTCTACCTGCTTCTGGGCATGGGAGAGAAGTTTGTGTTTTTAAGACACTTCCCCCCTAACTTCCTTTTGAATTCAAATAAGAATTAAATATTTCTGAAAAGACTTGACAGTTATATGCTCATTTTATGCTGAATAATTAATATATAAATTTCACTCAAACCAATATTAAAGCCTCTGGGACATTGTAGATATCATAAAGTGTCTAAAGAGAGAGGAGTCTCTTAAGGCATTTGATTCAAGATCTCACTAGTTCTATAACATTAACCAAGTAAAAATAAACTTTCTCAACCTTAATTTTATCATTATAACATATTGCTATTTTTCATAAACAACAATAAGGTATCCATAAATGATCTTATCATAAGACCCAACTCAAGTATCTACATAAAAATATTTGTAAACACTTCTTCCACATGTATCTCATACTTTAGTTCATGGCCTTATTTTCCTTCTATTCACAGACTTCAGACATCTATGGATAGTTCAAGATCTGCCCCCTTTATTCCTCCATCACATGCAATCAATTATCAAGTGTAACTAAGTTTACTTCCAACATACCTCTCAATTACATACTAAATTAACTAATTTATCAAAGTCATGACTCCAAGGATATTACAGTAATAATATTAAAAAGGGAATTAAGTAACCACAAAATTAAATTGCAGTATATGAATACTTACATAATGGGTTATATCAGATGATATGGGAATGTGCAGGTAGAACACTTGACCATTTTGGCCCAGAGGAAATAGGACCAGAAATTTTCGAGCATTAGATATCCTCCAAACTGCCTCAAGAGGGGGAATAAATAAATAAACAATAAACAAACAAACAAATAAATAAATCAAAATTCCAGCGAAGCTACTATAGTATCTTCAAATTTAAGGTAATCAATAACTACATTCTTTAGAGGAAAGGCAAAAAGCATTAGTTTTCCTCTCTTCATTCTAACTTATCAGAGTAAATGAAGAGTCCCTGGTTACAAACAGGAGACAATACAAAAAGAACACCTGTTTTTATAATGTATTGAAGATGGAAATGAAATTAAAATGAGTATCAAGATGATCATAAGTAGAAAATATAATACATTAGACAAAACAAACTACTAGGTAGAAAGATTAAAGCCAGTTGAATTAGTGTTTGAAGTATCTATAGAAAATGTCCGTACTTATCTTCGTCATTAGGAAAGAGAGTTATAGGAAGAGACAAACGTGAAAGAAATATGATTCAGAAAGACTACTGGCCAATTTCATAATTTGAGACTGGAAGAGGGAACGGGCCTCAAGAGAGTTGAGAAGCTCTCAAAAACACATTTCTGATTAAGCAATTATATTGCATTTTTATGAAAGAAAAAGAGAAGTTACCTTAAAGCAATATATGAGAGGCTGGGGAGCTTTCCATCAAGCATAACTTTTGAAAATTTAAGCGAAATGTATAAAAGATAGAGATAAGAACATAACCAAAGACAAATATAAATGAGAAACACGTCTCAAAAAACAACAACAAACAAATAAAAGCTAAGGGTTACAGAAGTTTAAGAACAACAAAGAAAAAGTTACTTTAAACTCTGTTCAGACAATAAGGTTGGAGGGGGGAGTAACAAACCTGCTGTCAGAGCAATGTTGCACAGTTAATGGATGACAAATAATTTGTAGAACAACTAACTAATGACAGTGTTCCATCTGTTGTTACCTGACTAGGGAAAACGGACTATTAACAAAAGAAGTCTCAGAGGTGATGATTTTCACTGCTAAAATAACACCAGTATGTTCTAGATCCCTGAACCAAATTTCTTAACTCTAGTCCAAAACCAGCCTATATTCAGCATCTAGTCACATAAAGGCAACAAAAGTGATATTTTGTTATTACAAAAATTAAAAAATTTTGACCTAGTACAGAGGCAATGATACTTTTTCAATTATGTGTGGACAATCTGAGTACATGTGAATCAATTTCATTATTTGTTAGGATGGAAAGAAAGTTTTGAAATAGCTCAGTTACCTGGAGTCACAGTATTTTCCCTTCCTTTTCCATAAAAGAACCCCAAATGAGGGCTACAAGACTTTTGTTGTTGCTGTTATTTTGTTGTTAGTAGAACTACATATTGAGTATATAAATGAACATGCCTATTATAATAAAATACTTTGCAATGTTTACTTTAATATAAGCAAGTATCTCATCTAAATAATTTTCAATTTTTTGTTCACTGATATTAAGCTGTTTTTTTCTTACAGTACTGAAACAATAATTTTAGCTGTTCATATGATGACTTCTGCAATAAAACTTTCCATCTTCAGCCAAAATAGTATAATTTAAAACTGTATGATAGCACAATAATACCGATCTAAATCTAAGACCTGAAGTAAATATAAGAGAAGAGGTTAGGGATTACCAGATAATCTCCTAATGCCAATTATTTGGTAGTATTTTTAGAGTATTGGTTTTTAGAGCATTTAATAAAGTGGTTTTTAGATCAGCCCCTTACTTTTCAGTTCATTAAAAGATAGTATGTGATAAAAATATTATAAGAAAATGTAACACTCTAGAGCATTTGGGTGGCTCAGTCCATTAAGAGTCTGCCTCTGGCTCAGGTTATGATCTCAGGGTCTTGGGATGGAGCCCCATGTCAGGCTCCCTGCTTAGTGGGGAGCCTGCTTCTCCATCTGCTTCTGCCCCTTTTCCCTGCTCATACTTTTTCTCCTCTCTTTCTCTCTCTCTCTCTCTCTCACTCTCAAAACAAAACAAACAAACAAGCAAAACCTTTAAAGAAAACGTTACATTCTTCTAGGTAGGGTTTCTTATTAAATACAAAATACTGAGTAGTGATCAATATTGGATTATTTTCTTCTAATAACCTACTTGTTTCTTACAATTTTGTAGATTTTGTAAAGGAGAAAAAAATAACTGGAATCACTTTCAGAAGAAAGCCACCAAAAGAATTTGAATGAATGTTCAACCAGAAAAGAGCCTATGATTTTTATTTTTAGTTTAAAGTTAACTTCTCAAATTTCTGAAACCATCTTAAGAGCATATAGAAAAAAAAAAAAAAAGAACAATAACAGCTAAAAACTCTGACTTACACATGAGTGTTGATCACTTATCCTTCCCCAAACCCACCCTGGACAAAAATATTTCTCTATTTTTTGGATACCTGAAGTAATTCAGGTAAAAGAGTGATAACTGACTTTAGAATGTGAAGAAAGATACAATTTGATTGGTCATGTAGGCAGAAAACAGTGTGAACTAAGTCACTTTGTTCCACAAATCCTCTTTAGGATCTTTAGAAACTCAGCTTTTATACACACTAGCCCCACAGAGGGCAGACACAGGGCAGGGGTTTGAAAGTAGCAAGACTAGCTGAAGCTTTTCTGGCTGAGCAGTGGGAAAGCTAAGTGGACTGTGGGGAACCGGTCTGTTGCTCTTATACCAGAAGCAGCCAGACAACTACCATCACCTCTCTCCACCCATGCAACTCACTTCCAACTAACTCCCCACCTAAGAGACCAGAGGCACATTCTCTGGAAAAAGCAAACCAAAGAGGCACAGCATGCCAGTTTCAGCAGAGGTTAGGGAGAGGCAGGGGACTGCAAATTAAGAATTCAGAGAGGATGTCTATCACACACACACACACTGAAATTAGGGGATGGAACTCTGAAGAAACTGAAAGCTGCCATCATTGTCACCATTTGCCTAATTGCCAACTCTATTGCTCTCTTTCCTGCTCCACTATTACAACACAAACTGTAGGAATATTGTTCTTAAAAGAATAATAATTATTATAATTATAATAATAAATTACATATTATCATATTATGTATTATTACATTATATAATATAATTTATTGTGTTAGATATTATATAATATTATATATAATAATACAATTATAATATAAAATAATAATATATAATACATAATATGTAATTATATTATTATTACTATTATTATTTCAGACAGGGAGAGAGGAAGTGGGGTATCAATTTTCACTATTCTTGGGTGGTTTCCCTTCACTTGTATCAACCCCACACATCTGCTCTAAACCACATTTATCATGTGTGCATCCTGCATGGCTTCATGCTATTTTTCAATACCTCAATTCCCTTTCGAAAATTCTGTCTACTCTTTCATGGGAGAATGACCTCATCTTATTCTTTGCATATCTATGAAAATCACTTCTAGCAGGGTGCTACATTTTGTATTGAGTCTGAGCATGTGAGATCCCTTTGGTGGATTCCACCTAGGAGTAAGTGTCCTTGACATAACTTCCATATGTTGTAGAGTCAGAACTTACACCACAATGAGTGGGTGATTTCAGTGTTATCCTCTAACATTTGTTTCAGAACTCAGAAAAAGAAAATATGTTAGCATTATTTCCATGAAAACAATTACCAAGAAGTAGAGGGAAAAAATTGCGTTGGTGTGGAACATATGGTATTTCATGAAAATTAGAATATGGACATACTTTGGAGGTATTGCAAGTTCAGTTGCAGACCACTGCTATAAAACAAATATTACAACTGAGAGAGTCAAATGAACTTTTTGGTATTCCAGTGCACATAAAAGTTGTGTTTACACAGACTACAGTCTACTAAGTGTACAATAGCATTATATCTAAAAAAAAAAGAGTGTACATGCTTTATTAAAAATATACTATATTGATAAAAAGTGATGATCATCCCTGAGCTACCAGTGAGTCATAGCCATATATCACCATGACAAAACTAGTAATAAGGAAAAAAATTAAAATATTGTGAGAATTACCAAAATGTCACACCAAAGTGAACAAATGCTTTTGGAAATGGTGTTGATAGACTTGCATAATGCACAGTTGCCATAAGCCTTCAATTTGTGAAAAACACAGTATCTGAAAAATGTAATACATTGAAGTAAAATGAGGTATTCCTGTACATTGAACTATAAGGAGAAGGGATCCTATGTAGGAAAAGTAATGACATATGTGTAGTTAATTGTCTTGCTGCTTAAACTATATGCTATTTCTTTTCCTCCTTTCAACACGTTGCCCGTTCTCAAAGATACTTGGAAAAAGAGTCTTGAATGATCCCCATGGTGTCTACTTTCCTAACATGCCCTCCAGTAAACTGTCATTACTAGAATTTACCACATTCTTTGTTCCCTTCTGGAGTGATTTATTGGATGACCCAGTAACTTGCTTTAACCAATAGGAGGCAGTGATGGACACTGTGTCAATTTCATTTCTAAACTTTAAGAAGACTTGGCAGCTTCCATTTTTGGGCTATTGAAATCCTTTTCTTCCCATGTAAATAGTTTAGCTATAATAGAGAAGTGACATGGAGAAGCCAAGATACTACATAGAAAGGGGGAGAAGCTCAGCTGCCCAATGTCCAAGTGTCCCAATGGAGCAGTTAGGGGACTCCATCATCAGCTGCCATCTGAATGAGAGACTCAAGAAATGCCCTCCAGAGTGCAGCCAGCCATTAAATGTTAAGGCAGTTAGTTATGTAGTAATAGGTAACTGACATAAGTCCACAAATCATAATTGCCTTCTTAGCATCCTGATAGATTGCCAACTACTCCATAATAAATATAACCCTACCATTTAAACTTAATATTGTTTTCAGAATTCCATTAGACAAAATATAAATGTATCTGCATTATTGCAATAATACTACATTAGCCAATGCATAACTGGGACATTTAACTATCTGCTTGAGTTCCTTTTCTCTATAATAGTATTCATTATAACAGTGTTTCTGATATAAACAAGTATGTGTAATTTAGACACTTTCTGGATTGAAGGGTAGAGGTAGAGTAGAAGGCATATATTTGAGATTTTGATATGCCTATCTTTACTCTTCCTTCTCCTCCCCCTACAACTATACACAGACAAAAGTCACTGCTAGGTTTTTGCCCCAAGATAAGGCCAGATGAAACCAGATGTAACAATTCTGACTTGGGCACAGTAATCCACTGGGAACAAAATTCCTGGGGTAATATTTTCTAGTCACACTAAGTACTGATGCTCAAATTCCATCCAATTTAGCAAATATTTACTGAGAATTTTTTTTAATTTTTTTTTTTTTTTTTTTTTTTTGTTAGAGAGAGAGAGCAAGCACAGGCAGACAGAGTGGCAGGCAGAGGCAGAGGGAGATGGAGAAGCAGGCTCCCCGCCGAGCAAGGAGCCCGACGTGGGACTCGATCCCAGGACGCTGAGATCATGACCTGAGCCGAAGGCAGCTGCCCAACCAACTGAGCCACCCAGGCGTCCCTATATATGTTTGTATCAGGTCTACATTCAAAATAAGATTCAAAGAGAATATGGCACCATGTATACCTTCAAAAAAATTCAAAATATAACCTAAAAGTCCTTAAACCTGTGAGCCATCATCATGTGACTTTTTCATAGATCCTCAGAATTTAAAATGGACAGAGTGTCCTAACCTTGAGGGAGAGTTGGAAAATATACTTGATGATATTTTACATCTATTAATAATCACTTTCACACACTAAATTTTACTAAGTATCACCATAACACAAAATACAAAAGAATCACACTTGGTAATGTTAACTAATACTAAAGGTGGAGGGAATAGATAAAGACTACTAAGGTTCCCTCTTTTTTTTACATGAAACCTATTCAAATATTCATATGCAGGTTCAAAAGAAGATAGGTAAGAAATATGAGTAGACAGCATGAATGCATTGGAAACTTTAAAGCCATTCAAACTTGAAGATGAAAAATTAGATATAATTATTATTATAAAACTCTAACTTACATATACAGTACAAATGCTTTCTTGGCAATCAGCCAGGAATGGACAGTCAATGTGATATGAGTCATCCCACAAGGATGCATTGTTTGGCCAAACATGTAGAAGAATAATTACTGAACCTAAATTACTCTGAGTTCCATTTTTTCCCCCACCAGAATCCTGGCTGACTCTCCAGTATTTTCTGCAACAATAGGCATAGTGAATGACTGAAATCATCCTCTGAGTCACCTTAATTCTACACTACTGCTCCCCGTGCCAACACTTTCTCTCTTGAGTCTTCACTGAAATTTTTGGGCACTGCTCTGCATCATCTTGGTACGCATTTACTGGATGCAGTTTCTCTGTGCCTTGTGCTGGGGAAGAGTCTCTTTTTCTTCTACTACTTCCCACACCAGGAGCAGAGAGTACACCAATTCTCTCCTTTCGTTGTGGAATAGAAAATAACTGAGAAAGTCTCTTTTTGCCTGGGGAAAAACAGTTACTTCTTGCTCCTTTTCTCCTTTCCAGTTTAAAGGGACAAAAGTATTTCCTTTGGGAACCAGAGCATTTCTCTCTTTTTCTCTCTCTGTCTCTTATTTCTCTATCTGTCTATTTCTGTCTCTCTGTATCTCTCCAGCTCTACCAAGGAACTTCTCCATCCTGGAACATTCCATTTTCCTCTGGCTCTGTCTCCCATATCTGGTTTTCATTTTTATATATGTGAAAATTTATTGTGTTCTCATGCTCCTTTATGGTAAACATCAAGCAAGGTACATTATCAAATATAAGTCTTAATTAATCTATGCAAATTTGGTGGAATGGGAGTAGGCCTGCACTGCAGAGAATTTTTTACATTAGAAATAAAGCATTTGGGGGTGCCTAGGTGGCTCAGTGGGTTAAACCTCTACCTCTGGCTCAGTTCATGGTCTCAGGGTTCTGGGATCGAGTCCCTCATTGGGCTCTTTGCTCAGTGGGCAACCTGCTTCCCCCCCTTTCTGTCTGCATCTCTGTCTACTTATGATCTATCTCTCTGTCAAAAAAATAAAGAAAATCTAAAAAAAAAGAAATAAAGCATTTAAACATTTTACAGTATGTAGTCTGATTCAAGCTAGGGAGTGTGGAATCCAAAAAGGAAGAAAAACATGTAGTTTATCTAAAATTATAAAGATATCCATGGTTCAAACCAATGTACTTTGATAGTGCAGATTAAGAGAAGTCAGTCTGGAGTTGTACAGCAGTCATTAATACAGCTTGAGTTCAAACTTGAAGATTTAGTAAGATATGACAGAAGAGGGCATTGAGATGAAGTGAGCTGTGTCACGAATTAGATTGGGAATAAAACCCCACAAACAGTAAGGGCAGTATAAGGGAGTAGGGATAGGATTCAGCTTTAATGAAACACAGAGGAGAGATTAAATGTTGATTATGTAGTTATCAGAGAAAGGACCTCAACAACTTATTTATCAATCTGACCCTTCCTTACCTTAGCTCTCAGGTGAAGATAGCTTTATAAATATTGATTTTCTAACACCTTTTGGGCAGCCTTATTATCACAGGCTCTACTAATAATTTTAGAATATTGGAAAACATCGTCTTTATTAAATATTTTGGGGGGGTTGTTTTGTGGTCTACCTAGTCCAATGAGATTGAGACCAGCTAGACTGTTCCACACGTTGTGCAAAGTATCTGTCATAAGGAGACAGCTTGGGGAATCACCTTACCTACTTGCTCCCATACAAACTTATTTGACTCCCCTCACTTCACATGCAGCTTCTGCCTGTCCAGATAATAGATGGATGGTTCAATCCATGTTCATGTTGACCATGGCAGGGTTCCAGAGAAGAGAAACCAGAAAGTAGAAATTTCTGATAATCTAAATTATTATTTATTTTGTAGTTTGCCTCTCCCTCATGTACATCACACTATCGCCAAAGGATGTTGTGCTTTTCTCTATACATAATATAAACTTAACAATGGGAATTGGACAATAAAGTGTAAAATGCTACATGGAGAAAATGCTGAGAAACCCATATTGCCTCTTTAAAATTGTCTAACACTAACATAAAATCAAGGGGATAATCAGTCTTTCTTCCTCCTGTTACTCTTTATCTTTAAATATTAGAAAGATAAACTTGGTTATGAAGACAAAAAATCTTTTCTGATGCTGAATTAAGTAGGCAATTATTTTTTAGTCTCTACTAAATCTTGCCTTTTAGACTACCTTTGGCCAATTAGTATAACATATTTAAAGTGCTGAGTCTCATGTTCTTAGCAGTGAAGATCCCTGGTTTCATAAGAGTCCCTAATGCCTCTACCTCTTGGAAAATACTTCTTCGTGTTAACATTTTCAAAGTACGATTAATAAGGAAGATTTTCCTGAAACTTAGCTAGCAGTATTTGAGAAAAGGTTGAGAACAGATATTAAACAGTTTTCTTGTTTTTCATGATAAATATTTAGTATTGAATTGAAATCTCTGTGATGCAGTTCCACTGTGGTAATCATTTAGTATCCTAGCATATTAAATAGTGGCTGGGGTAATTGCATAAGGGAGATCATTTCAAAATCATTTTGAAATAAGTACATTTCTTGAAGTAGGATCTATTAATTAAAACATAAATTTCTATGTCTAGACTGATCGCAAAACTTCCAGTGCAGATGGGGAAGCATGACAACTCTAGATAGGGATTTATCAACCATACTAATACTAGCACTTAGGTTTGGTAATACTTTATGTTGGGATACTATATTGTGCATTGTAGGCAGTTTAACAACATCCCTGATCTTTGCCCATCAAATACTACTAGCATTCCCTTTGTAGTGACAATCTAGTGTCTCCAGACACTCAAATATTCCTCAGAGGGCAAAACTGCCCCATTTTAAATAACCACTTACTTAGATAAAAATATACATATAAGATGCTAAATCTCAAAATTATCCATGGAATAGCAATCATTTATTAAGAATCAACTGTAGACTATCCCCTAAGCTAGGCATTTTACATATAATAATTGTCATGTGGAAAACACAATGGTGGCTTCCACATAAGATATACCAAAGGGACAGATCGGATTTGTGGACAAAATTAAAACGCTTGTTATATGGTTAATTAACTCAAGGTAAAACAGTTGGTGAAGAAATAGTAAAATAAATGAGATATGCTAACAGATTTCCTATGGACCAAGTGGGCAGATCTGAAGACAAGGTTATGCAGTTCTTTGCTACTGTCTTTTTCTCAGCATATTGCAACCTGACCAGCTGATGATGTGGCTAATAGGATTATAGTTGAAGTCTGAGCCAAGGGCTCACAGACAGTATTGTGTGGGAAAGACACATGACCATGAATGCAGATCATCACTTAGCTGCTTAAGAGTTTATGGGATTTTCGTGAATTTTCTGAGCAGCGTACATATGGATGCCCAATGGAACTATACTGGGCATCATCTATAGGTGATCAATTTAAGAACAAAGATAGCATCTCAAATCTGATATGAGAGAATCTTACTCATTCCATCACTTTCTATCTAAAAGCTATTCATTTGTTTGTTGCATCAGAACTTTATTCTGTCTTTAGTATGTCCTACAAATTATTAACTTACTTATTATTTATAATTCTCAGAAATTACTTGATTATTTATTATCTTTACTTTTTAACACATGAGTTAGGTTTATGATAAGCTACAAGCTTGACTATGTTTAGCATTTCCTATAAATTTATCTACACCATTAATTTTCTTTCCTTTAAACAAAATTCTAGAAACAAACAAAACCTTATATTATAGTAAATACAATAATAAAAATAGATTTTAGTGGAAAATTAACTCATCTCACTTAATGTTACATAAATAGAACATTTTGTGGAGAGGATTCAGGTCCATCTGTAACCAAACTCATTTTTGTTTGTTTGTTTTCTTCTGTTATTTCAACATGTCATCTTTTTGAACAAGGATTCCTAAAATAAATCCTAGTAGTGTTTCTCTGGGTTTTCCCATCAAACACTTTTTTTGTTCTATATACAATAATTAAGAAAGATCCTGAAAGGAAGAAAATCCATAAAATAAATAGAACATATGCATAAAATTGAATCTTACAACTAATCCTGCCATACTTTATGAATATATACACTAAAATAGCCTCACCCTTAAAGTTCTCTTCAGCTCTCCCAAACTTCACTTAAAAAAAAAATTTATGAATTTTATGAATTTATTTGTTGGAGAAAGAGTGTGCACAAGTAGGGGGTATGGCAGGCAGAGGGAGAAGCAGGCTTCTTGGGATCCCAGGCCCCTGGGATCATGACCTGAGCTGAGGACAAACACTTAACTGACTAAGCCACCCAAGTTTGTCTTCAGCTCTCTATAGTTTAGATTAATCTTCCTGGCCCTTGGCCCTATCTTCCATTTTCTTCAAGCATTTACTTTACAATTTATAACTGTAAATTATGTTTCCCCTTAAGATATAAATATTTTTAAAAGATTCCTTCCACTTTTATAGGCCAGGGATATCTTTGTTAAGAACTTGGGAGCCAACCATTTGAATTGTAATCATTCAGGAGGATAGAGCCCCTATTTCTTTCTTTCTTTTTTTTTTTTAGAGCCCCTATTTCTAAGTTTCTGTGGGAGGATAGGAGTCTAACTTGGTAGGCATTCTACTCCACACTCAAAACTACCTCCTGTCATGAAGATAAAAGAAAGTTTGCTTTTCCTTTGGATCGGGTCCACTAGCAAACACAGACAGTCTAAGATTTCCCACCACACCCCTTCCCAGTTTTTTAAAACTCTTGCCCATTGTTTCAGCAGAGTTAAACTCAGACTTAATTCTGATCTCTTCCCCCTATTGTAATAGGCTTGAAGAAAGTCTTCCTTGCCTTATTAGACAGATAGATGATAGATGGGTGATAGATAGATGATAGATAGATAATAGAATGCAGCAAGAATGACATGCCAGAAGCACAAAATCCCCAAGTTCAGGAATAGCAGGAGATTAGATTAACAGTAATGATTGTCTCCATGCTACTGGACCAGGAGATTGGATGAGTGACTCAAACTCAAGGCTTTGCCTCTCCTTCAACAGCTTCACGTCTTCAGCCAAGATCTGGTGGATGGCTCATGAAACATCCCGATGACCAGCAGACTTACTAGCACCTATAGTCCATACAAAGGTGGAGCTGCACAAGCCATGCACCAGAGAGACCCTCATCACTCCCTGGCTGCTGTTGCCCTGTGTGCTCAGACTGATGTTACCCAGGATGGAAGCAGCCTTGAGTGATGAAGCCCTGAGCTCAGCATTCTGGAGTTCCCTGAATCTAATCAATCACTGCCAGCCATGCTGCTTAGAGGCATCTTGGAATGTATATACCAGGTCTTTCTCCAGCAGATTCTAGCCAATGAAGTTCAGAAACAATTGTTATGGATGATGGGTCACCTAGAGCAGAAACAGTGGTTATAATTGCTTGAGAATCTGCTGAAGCTGGGCCACTGCCATGAAATGCCTTCCTCTCAGAGCAGAAGCAAGCACTCATCGTGAGCAGCTACTGTACTTCATGAATACTACAAAGGTGGAGAATCACATGCAACTTGGCTGAGTCATTCCCAGCCTGCCTCAGCCTCTGCCACATCTTCCCCTACATCTATGCAAAGCTGCAAGTCTCCCAGCCTCATGGGCATCACTGTGCTGCTATCCTGTTTTGTCCAACAATGGTTGCTACATGAGCAAACGTCTGAGCTGGATGTTGCCAGCTTGAGTGCAATTCCTTGCCTGTGTCTTAATCCCCTTTATCAATGTGATGCACTTTACTCTTCCTTGTTCAGAGTCTCCATGAGGGTCAAAGGTTGGATGTGATCTCCTGGCCACAGATCCCAGAGTGTCTTTCCCCAGTCATGGTGAAGGTTATGCTCCATGGAGTTCATGTACAGATGTTGATATTAAACAGGTTTCTTTTAGTGTTTAATATTATGAAAGATGGCAGGGTAAAGTGTAAGATTCGATCCTGGTTTAAAAGTTTCACTTAATCCATTTAACTGAAGCTTGTTACAATCATCTTAATTCATATTGTGTATATTAGTTATTACTTAGACTCACTATGAAAGTCATATAGCTCAGGAGGAGAATAAGTGGTTTGTAAAAGAACTCGTTCCTTTCCTCTACCCAAGTATCCAAAGGTATATTTGCTATTATAATGCAAATTCAATTCATCAGTCTGTATTTCTATCAGCATAAAGGGCTAGGTCAACAATTAATTTCTGATATTAAAATACCACTAAATTTGGCCAAAATATATTCTACCATGACTGTTTCCCATAGAATAGCAAAAAAAAATTGATTTTTCACATGGGTGCAAAAATATTGTACTGTGACCCCTTTTATTTAGAATCCTGAATCAGTACATCTATTAAAACACTCATGATTGCTTACCATTGGGTTATGCACTAACTTCTGGGAAGGCTACTAATACTTAGCCAAATTTCAGAAAATAAAATGTTCAATTGGAACTCCTCTTCTCCAATAGTACGAGTCTCTTTGAATACTGATTACAACACTGAGATGAACTATACAGTTATTTATAGTTTGTATACCTAGTTTTCCCCTTAGAGATTTTCAGTGTTGCACCACATTTCTATCTTATGAGTTATATAGATTAAAAATATTGGCAAAAAGTAGAGAATGTCCTTAGTATCTTCCAAAATAGTGGAAAAACAAGACTTTTGCCAGAGAAGATTTAGGAGAAGTCTGCCAGCAAAGAGATAACTCTGACATTCCCTCAAAATGCTGAAATCTTGCCTATGATAAACCAATTAATCATCCAACTCTGCATTAAGTACCTATTTAATTACACTCACCATTACACTGGGCAACATGAGCAAATCTGAAAAGAAAAACAAAACACAACAAAACAAAACCAGTGAAGTAAGCCCTCCACTGAGATCCTTAAAACTGAATTCAGGAAACAAGGCACATATTTAATAACTACCCTCACTTTTATGATCCTAAATGGTTCAACATGAGTTCCAAAGAAACAGGCATCAGCATGCACCTAGTTTTCTTCCAAGACAATAGCTCTACTGGAGTGAAAAGTATGGACTACAGTAAAGAAAAGATGAGTAGAAGAGATACCTACCTATAAAGGAGACTGTTGAAAGTTCCCAGAAGTGATAATGAAGGCCTGAACTAGGGCACTGGCTGCAAAAAACTGGAAAGGAAAAGCCAGATTCAAGAGATATTTATGAGGAAGGATTAGTAAGTGAATGATTGGATGTGTGATATGTGGGAGACATCAGGAGTCAAGGTTAGCTCTGAAGTTTCTATCTTGGGAAACTGGAGTCTTGATGCTTCCTGAGATAGAAACACTGACTGTCTTCAGGATTTCCATGATATGCAGGTTCCCAAGCAGTTACACTGGGCTTATAGGAAGAATTCATCCTGATGTCTCAATTACTGTAAGTGAGGCAGAATGTGTCAGTAACAGTAAAAAACGTCAGTTTCCAGGTCTCCCCTTATAGAAGGCAGTGTCTTGTCACATTGGCAGAGCTTGAGGCAAGCATAGAAGAGCAAGCTTTCACATCATTTGACATAAAGATCTCTTATTTCATTTCCCTTCTTACCTTGCTATTCATGAGTCCAGAGTTTTAATTCATCAAATAGATTTGCTGGACCTACGTCATTTTATTTATTTTATGACTACAGGTGCAGATTAAGCCAAGGCTATAGTCCTACAATTACATGACTACAATTATATATCAATTCCTACTGGAAGGTGTTTGTTTATTTTAAGGATTACATACAGAATAAACAAATAAATAAGTAACTCAGATTAATCTGTGGATGCAGAGGGATAAGCCAAATGCTTAAGCATGGGAGTAAAAGTCAGGATATTTTGGTGCAAGTATTACTTCTTTTACAACTCTCTGTGCCATTTGGATCTCAGCCATCACCAAAATCCGCTAGAGCTTCAATTTCTTCTCTGAGCATTCTCTTTCTGGTACTGAATAGAATCTGGATCCACCTCTCCAAACATCTTTTTTATAAGTCTGCACTAAGTCAATCACTCATTCCAATGGTTATACCATAGACCTACTCTAGATATTGCTTTCGTTAGTCATCACCAATAAAACTCTGTATTCACCTCTCCAAACATTTTTATCTCTGCACTACTTTAATTACTCATTCCAATGGTCATACCATAGACCTGGTCTTCATTTATAAAGGCAATATCTTATCTTCAGACATTCATATTCCTGAACCATCTCTTATATTTTGTCTCACTCCCTGAAAACCTCAATCCACAATCCTCTGCTCAAAAGTCAATTAATGGGAGTGCCTGGGTGGCTCAGTGGGTTAAAGCCTCTGCCTTCGGCTCAGGTCATGATCCCAGGGTTCTGGGATCAAGGCCCACATCAGGCTCTTTGCTCAGTAGGGAGCCTGCTTCCCCCCCCTCTCTCTGCCTGCCTCTCTGCCTACTTGTGATCTCTGTCAAATAAATAAATAAAATATTTTTTTAAAAAGTCAATTAATGTACTCTTTTTTACCATGTCATGTCTTCTTTACTTTTCATGGGCTTCATATTAAATTATTCCTGTGTGTACTCAATTCTTTTTTCCCATCTTATTTTGGTATTTTCACTTAGCAAAGTCATAACTCTGGTCACATCAAACTCTTTCCTACTTTTCATTTGCAGTCATGTAGATGAAGTTGTTTGGAGGAAACACACACACATAGACACAGACAACATGCAAACACTGACTAGGTTCACATTAAATATTAAATCACTAATAACAATGGGATGTCCAGCAATACTACTAGAGTTCCAGTAGACTGTTTCATGCCTTTTTGTCCCTACTTAGATTTCCTATACTACCTCATCCTCACTCACATAGGATGAGTTGGCCCCATAATTCACTGAAACACCCGGAAAAAAACTTGCTAAAGTTTCTATCACATATTTAACAACTCTTTTAAATTTGTGCCCTTTTTAAAGTAACACCCATTTGTTTTCTTAACTAGTATTACCTCTATCATTAGTTAACTAAAGTATACCATCTAGAATACAAAAACACTAACTTGAAAAAATATATGTACCCCTATGTTTATTGCAGCATTATTTGCAATAACTAGGACATGGGAGGAACCTAAGTGTCATTAGGGAAAAGGATAAGGAATATGTGAAATATACATGTAATATATGATATCATATATAATATATGTGATATATAATATGTAATATTATACAGTCATAAAAAGAGATGAGATTGTGCCATTTGAGACAACATGGATGGACCTAGAGAGTATTATAGTAAGTGAAATAAGACTGAGAAAAATAAATATCACATGATTCCACTCATGAATGGAACCTAAAATTTTAAAAAAAATGAATAAATAATCAAGAAGCAGAATCAGACATATAAATACAGGGAACAAACTGATGGTTGTTAGAGGGGAAGGGAATAGGAGTTAGGCAAAATGGGTGAAGGGGAGAGGGAGATACAGGCCTCCTGTTCTAAATAACTTTTTTTTTTTTAAGATTATATTTATTTATTAGTTAGAGAGAGAGAGAGAGCGAGCACAGGCAGACAGAGAGGCAGGCAGAGGCAGAGGGAGAAGCAGGCTCCCTGCCGAGCAAGGAGCCCGATGCGGGACTCAATCCCAAGACGCTGGGATCATGACCTGAGCCGAAGGCAGCCGCTTAACCAACTGAGCCACCCAGGCGTCCCTGGCCTCCTGTTCTAAATGAGTAAGTCACAAGAATAAAAAACTAAGCATAAGGATTATAGTCAATGATCCTGTAATAGTGAAGTAATGGAATAGGTGTTAGCTTCAATTATGGTGAACATAGCACAATGTGTAAACTTATCAAATCACTATACTGTACACCTGACACTAATGTAACAATGTGTCAACTGTACTCAAAGAAACAGACAATAATAAAGTACATCCTCTATCAATTTCATTTAGATTTCAGAAATTCTCTTTCTCTTTTACTTATTTTTTTAAAAGATTTTATTTATTTATTTGACAGACAGAGATCACAAGTAGTCAGAGAGGCAGGCACAGAGAGAGAGGAGGAAGCAGGCTTTCCGCAGAGCAGAGAGCTCGATGTGGGGCTCGATCCCAGGACCCTGGGATCATGACCTGAGCTGAAGGCAGAGGCTTTAACCCACTGAGGCACTCAGGCGCCCCGTCTTCTACTTATTTTTTATGAACATGAAAATATGCTAAGATTTCTCCCTTGTTAAACACAACAACACAAAGCAAAATTTTGCTCTTTACACCAAGTCCCCAGGAGCTATGACCTTCTCTTTTTTATGGCAAAACTCTTTGAAGCAGTTGACTCTAAGTATTCTCCTCTCATTGTCAGTTGCATTCATGCCAGTTAGGCTTTTCCCACATATTTCACCGCTGATGTCTATTTCAAATAACAAAGATATTCTGTAATTTTCTTTTCTAAAAAATAAATAAATAAAACCAGTTTTCTTTCAGGTTTCTTACTAGACATGCCTCCAGAAGCAAGAGGAACAAAAGCAAAAATGAACTATAAAGCTTTCACACAATAAAGGAAATACTCAACAAGACTAAAAGGTAACTTATGGAATAGGAGAAATTACTTGCAAATGATATAACTGATAAAGAGTTAGTATCCAGGGGCTCCTGGGTGGCTCAGTCAGTTAAGCACCTGCCTTTGTCTCAGTTCATCATCCCAGGGTCCTGGGATCCAGCCCTGCATCAGGCTACCTGCTTGGTGGAGAGCCTGCTTCTCCCTCTCCCTCTGACCGCTGCCCTGCCGATTTGTGCTATCTCTCTGTCAAAGGAATAAATAAAATCTTAAAAAAAAAGAGTATCCAAAATATAAAGAATTTATCAAACTCAACATGCGAAAACAAAAAACAAACAAACAACAACAACAACAACAACAAAACCAACAACAACAAAACCAATCCAGTTAGAAATGGGCAGAAGACATAAAAAGCCGTTTTTCCAAAGAAGACATACAGATGGCTAACTGGTACATGAAAAGATGTTCTATATCACTCATTGTCAGGGAAATATAAGAATGCAAACTGGAGCAGCCACTCTGGAGAACAATATGGAGGCTCCTCAAAAAGGTAAAAATAGAACTACCCTACAACCCAGCAATTGCACTAGTATGTATTTACCCAAAAGACACAAAAATACTGATCCAAAGGGGCACACGCACCTTGATGTTTATAGTAGATTTTTATAGTATAATTATCAACAATAGCCAAATTATGGAAAGAGCCCAAATATCCACTGACTGATGAATGGATGAAGAAGAGGTGGTATATATATACATATATGTATATATATACTTATATATACTTATATATAGTTTATATAAGAATTTTACTCAACCATCAAAAAGAATGAAATCTTGCCATATACAAAGATGTGAAACAGAGCTAGAGTATATTATGCTAAGTAAAATAATTTAGAGAAAGACAAATACCATATGACTTCACTCATATGTGGACTTTAACTTTTATTTTTTTTTAATATTTTATTTATTTATTTGATAGACAGAGATCACAAGCAGGCAGAGATGCAGGCAGAGAGGGAGAGAGGAGCAAGCAGGCTCACCGCTGAGCAGAGAGCCTGATGTAGGGCTCGATCCCAGGACCCTGAGATCATGACCCGAGCTAAAGGCAGAGGGTTTAACCCACTGAGCCACCCAGGCACCGCATATGTGGACTTTAAGAAACAAAATAGATAAACATAGGGGAAGGGGGGAAAAAAGAGAGAGTGGGAAACAAACCATAAGAGACCCTTAATTGTAGAGAATTAACTTAGGGTTCTTGGAGGGAGGTGGGTGGCGGGTGGGCTAAATGGGTGATAGGTATTAAGGAGGGCACTTGTTGAGATAAATACTTATATATAACTGATGAATCACTAAATTGTATACCTGAAACCAATTTTACCATATATGTCAACTAATTAGAATTTAAATAAAAAATGGAAATTTTAAAAAAATGACCTAGGAATGCATTTCCATATTTTCAACATTCTTGGAAATAATTTCTAACTTTTATAACATTCAATGTTTTATTTTTCATATTTTTTAAAGATTTTATTTATTTATTTGACAGACAGAGCTCACAAATAGGCAGAGAGGGGGGCAGAGAGAGAGAGGGAAGCAGGCTCTCTGCTGAGCAGAGAGCCCGGTGAGGGACTTGATCCCAGGACCCTGGGATCATGACCTGAGCCAAAGGCAGAGGCTTAACCCACTGAGCCACCCAGGTGCCCCTAACATTCAATGTTTTAATTTCAAGATTTAAATTGTGTTGAAATTATTTATATTCATCTATATGTTTTACTTTTTCCTGTTCAGTCTTTTTTCTTTTTTAAGATTTTATCCATTTATTTGAGAGAGAGAGCAAGAGAGAGAAAGCACGAGTGGGCAGAGGGAGAGGAAGAAGCTAACTTCCCACTGAGCAGGGAATCCAACATAGTGTTTGATCCCAGGACCCTGAAATCATGACCTGAACTGAAGGCAGATGCTTAACTGACTGGACCACCCAGGCATCTCTCAGCTTTTTCTTTAAGCCATTGTTTTCTACTTTGTTAATATTCTGGATGATCTAACCAGATACTAGAACAAGAAAAATAAATAGAAACTGTAGATTAGAAAGAAGCAAAACTCTCATTATTTGTTCATGGTATGGTTACTATGTAGAAAATATTAGCAATGGGGTGTCTGGGTGGCTCAGCCATTAAGCATCTGCCTTCAAATTAAGTCATGATCCCAGGGTCCTGGGATCCAGCCCTGCATTGGACTCCTGGTTCAGCAGGAGGCATGCTTCTCCCTCTCCCACTCCCTCTTCTTGAGTTCCCTCTCTCACTCTCTCTCCCTCTCTCTCTGTCAAATAAGTAAATAAAATCTTAAAAAAATATATTAGCAACAAAGTTAGATAGCATCATTTAAATAAAAAAACTAAATTCAATTACAAATACAAATATATGGTGCCTGAAAATGAATCTGATAATATGTTTTAAGGTTCTTGTACAGAAATTATAAGATTTTGAAAGACTTTTAAGAAGTCTTAAGTATAAGTGAAGATATATAATGTTCAAAGATAGAAATATTTAATATAAAATGCATTAATTTACTGCAAATGTAACAATAGCTTGAATGAAATTTCAATAAAAAAATCTCAACTTTTTAAAATAATGGAACTTTATAAGTTGATGCTAAAATGTACTTAAAAAAGTAAAAGTTCAAGAATAGCCAAGGCACTATTAGGAGAGAAATAAAAGACTTTCCATAAAAAATAAAAACACCAAATTCATAAAGGTATTTTAATAATTAAGGCAAAAGTTACTAACACAGCATGGTCAATGTTTCAGGACATTGCCTAAAATTATCCAGAGAAAGAACTTCATTTATGGCAACCTCATTACACTACAGATCACACTGTGTACATGTCAGAGAGTGCAGATAATTACTGATAATTTATTATCTATATACAAACAAAAATGAAATTAGACCCCTTACTTCACACTATAAACAAAAAAATAAATTACAGTTAAATAAATGAATTAATTTTAAAGGCAAATTATGGTGTTCTAAGAAGTGATAAGTTAATATATTTGTTGCCTTTGGATAGGTAATTAAAAAAAATACCAGGGGCTCCTGGCATCTCAGTTGGTTAAGCATCTGCCTTGGGCTCAGGTCATGATCCAAGGATCCTGATAGCAAGCCCATATCAGTTTCCCTGTTCAGGGGGAAGTCTGTGTCTCCCTCTCCTTCTGCCCCTCCCCACCACTTGTGCCCTTTCAACCTCTCTCTCAAACAAATAAAATCTTTGAAATACAAACAAATAAATAAATAAACAAACAAATAATAAAGCAAGCAAACAAATAAATAAATAATAATTAACAACCTAAAGATTTAATATATTAGTGTTCACTAAAATTAAGAACTTCCATTCATCAAGAGATATTCAAAGATATTTGCAATACATATAATAAAAAGAATACTGATCTCCATAGAAATCATTGAGACATACAAATAACCCAAAATCAAAACGGGGAAAAGACAGAGCCTGAATTTCATAGAAGTGAGCTGGTCAACAAGTAGATTTAAGTATCATTAACTCATTAGTCATCATAGAAATGCAAATTTAAAATATAATGAAATGCCATTTTACAAATTTCTAGGTTGAAAATATGTCTGTATCAATTTCTGACAGGTAGATGGAACAGTGGAACTTCTATACCCTGCTGGATGCAAGGTAAGTTGGCATATCAATTTTGGCAAACAAACTCAGTGCTATCCAATAAAATTGAATATGTGTATCATCTAAAAGGTAGTGTTTTCCCTTTTGAATGTATACTGTCCCTACAATATACCTCTTGCATATATGCTCCAGGAGAATGACTAAGAATGTTTGAATAATAAGTCTATAATAAACCACAGTTGGGAGAATGGATAAAGTAATCTAAATTTGAACAAGAGATAAAGCAGTAAAATTAAATAAATAGGAACTAGTATGTGTTTTTCCCACACCACCAAGCAGTTCTCAGACATCAGCTAAGCATCCTACCATTCAACTGAATTCTGATACTACCTACCTGGAGATAGCAGCAGAAGCCACAAATGAAGTGCTTAGTCCCATAAGACTTGCTTCATTCAGTTCAGATGCTAATGACAAACCTAGGTTATTACTTGTGCTTCTGACCAAATGGATATAAATAGGAGGTTCCAACTTCATCGGTTCACTTATTTTGCTAGAGTGGCTCACAGAACTCAGGAAATCAGTTTAGTTGCTAGGTAACTAGTTTATTACAAAAATATTAAGGGACACAAATGAAACCGTCAGATAAAAAGGTAGATGAGAAAACACAAGAGCTTCTGTCCTTGAGAGGTTTGGGACACTCATGTGGATATGTTTTGGTTCATCAATCTGGAAGCTCTCTTAACATACTCCTTTTAGGTTTTTAATAGGAGCTCTATTACATATTTATAATTAATTAAATAATTGGTTTTTGGTGATTGATTCAAGCTCCAGGCCCTCTTCCCTGCCCAGAGACTGAGGATTGAAAATTCCAACATTTTAATCAAGGTCATTTCACTTGACAACCAGCCCCCTCTTTCTTTAGGGATTTCCAAAAGTCGCCTCATTAACATAACAAAAGACACCTTTATTCTCATCACTTACAGAAATGCTAATGATTTTAGGAGGTCTGTGTCCTGAACAGAACAAAGACCAAATGCACATTTCTTAGAAATCACAATCACACACACATACATAAACATAATAAATCTCTCCAGCAAGCTTTTGAGAGAAAAAAAGAGGTCTGAGAAATTCATGCTATACGACTCAATTTCTGTAAAATTAAATTGTCTTATGCCTTGAGGTAAACTTGTGTGTATGATAAAACTGTAAAGGAAAGAAAACAAGTATTAACACTTAATTTAGGATTGTGTTTACCTGGGGGCGGAGGTGGTTAAGCATTAGAATGATTTCAGAAGTTTCTTCAAAGATAGTGATAATATTCTGTTTGTTGTATGGGAAGATTGGTGCACACATTTTTAAAACATATTTATTTATTTATATTATATATAGAGAGAGAGTACATAGGGGAGGAATAGAGGGAGAGGGAAAGAGAGCATCTCAAGCCGACTCCCAGCTGAATGCAGAGCCCAATGTGAGGGCTTAATCTCACAACTTTGAGACCATGGACCTGAGTCAAAATCAAGAGTGGGAGACTTAACAAACTGAACCACCCAGGCACTACCAGAGATATTACTTTTATTGCTATTCCGACCTTTATGTATTATATATATTTATATATTTAAGCATTCTATATCTATACACAGCATTCACATATTTATAGACCATATCAAATATAATGTACATCTGTAAGTATACACATATATACATGTATACACATGTGCAACGGTATGATACACCTTGTATTTTAGAAATTTAAAAGTGATATTAAGCTAAGAAAAACAAAAAAATATATGTCTACACTTAATTTAGGACTGATAAAAGACTAATATTAATCTAACAGAGATTCTGAAACATTGAGATGTGAATTTGAAGTCAATTGGGTGGCCAAAATGCTACCTTCCTTGGATCCTGCCATTTTTTAAAATGTATTTTTATTTATTTTTTTACCCCTGTCATTTCTGAGGGAGCACTACAGGGCAGAACAATGAACAGGGAGGTGAAATAAGGGTGAGGGAGGACTTGTTCTTTATGCAGAGATAGTGTAGTGTATATGGAGGAGCACAAATTTAAAATCAAGGAGGTCTGGATTTCCATCCTGACTCATACTTGTAAACAAATCATTTAATTTCTAACTATGTTTCTTCATCCTTTTTTTAAAAAAATATTTTTATTTATTCATTTGACAGACAGAGATCACAAGTAGGTAGAGAAGCAGGCAGAGAGAGAGGGGGAAGCAGGCTCCCTGCTGAGCAGAGAGCCTGATGTGGGGGCTCCATCCCAGGACCCTGGGATCATGACCTGAGCTGAAGGCAGAGGCTTTAACCCACTGAGCCACCAAAGTGCCCCATGTTTCTTCATCCTTAAAATAGGAGAACATTTGTCATGATGAGCACTGGGTGATGTACAGAAACATTGAATCACTATATCATGTACCTGAAACTAATATAACACTGTATATAAAATAGAATGGAATTTAAAATAAAATAAAATAAATAAATAAAATAATCAAATACATATAACAATACACAATACACAATGTTATAGAGTTATTTTGAGGATTAATTATAACTACTAGTATGTATCTTACATTGTAGAGCATCAAAGAATGTTATTGTTATCTACATTCTCCATAATCTGTGACAAAAAATAATAAAAATAAGGATTGATATTTCCCACTCAGTTTTGAAGTTTGAGAATAGATTCAAAGAAATTCTCAGAGGGACTGTGAAATAAGATGTTTTTGAGACCAGTGGTCACTGTGAAAGATAGTAAAGATTACTTATATGTTAGAAATTTGAAAGTAAATTTTCTGTTTATATATTTTCCCTTCTGGGGTTCTGGCCTATTATGAACACTTTGTCAGTAGGAAGCTCAATTTTTCATGTGTAATGGCCAAATTCAGCATTTCTCTACATAATAATGCAAGAAAATATTTTGAGAGAGAAAAAAACAACAACTTTTTTTTTCCCCTGACATTATCTCTCAGGGGAACCCTTTTAATAAGTATATTTCTAAAATTAGACTAAAAACGTCTGAATATTACAGTGTCAGATTGCCAAAGAAATGCAAATAGCACTCAAATGACTAACCAACTAAGTCTTTGTAAGCCTAAGTGCTATATTCTGAGGTAAATTTGCTTTGTAAATTATGGTATTAAGATCCTATTTAGTTTTCTGCAGAGGTTTGAAGGGAGAAACCAAATGGATACACAAATGTGTCAACAAGAAAACAAAGGAAATCCAGCTTGATATTGCAAAACATGGTGGAGTTCAAAATTTTGCCAGCAGAACTCAGTCTCTCTCAGGAATTCAAAATTGGATTTCCTTCATCCCTGATTTTCTGATTATGGGTAAGATACTCATTTTCTAGTTCTTTGCTTATTCTTGGCCTTTGGCATGATTCTTCTACACTCCCTCACTTTTCTGTTAGTGATAGGCTTGACCTTCTGTTTTCAGTGGGGAATCTGGCAAGTGAGCACAAATGTGGTTTTGCTTTTAACTTGACCTTAGGAATTTGCTTTATTTGAAGTAGGAGACTTCAGCTAGAAGTCAGATGGCACTTTCTCATTCCTATTATTTTGGTGTTTACTCATTAGAAAGTTGTTTGTCCTTTGAAGAATTTCTGTCCCAAAGCTCTCTGGAAACTGTGTGCCCAGTTAAGATTCAACTCTCATTCCATCTCCAATTGGCTTACTTCTATTACTCCTTTAGATGCTGGGTGCCAATCAGGAAAACTGAATGCCTTAAGAGGATAAGATAAAAATTCATTCTTCAATTGAAATTACTGCATGTCTTAAATTCAGTGACCCTAGTAATAACATTTAAACTGAGGGTCAAATAACCTTGGTCATAATAAAAACACAATTCCAAATATTACAAGTTAGGTAGCTGGGACTTAAACAAATTAGCAGTGCTCAAAGGAGAGGAAACAATATTTCCCAGGGATACTCAAACATTTTCCCCATCTTTGAAAGTTTTCATTTACCAATGGGCATATAGCCAAAATTAGTTGTTTTTTGTTTTGTTTTGTTTACAAGAGGAATTGAGGAAAATACTAAACAACAGCAACAAAAAAGAGAAACAGAAAAATGTGTTAGATTCTATTGTGCAAACTCAAATGCCCTATATCAGGAAATGCTAGTGACTATGAAATCTGAGGTAGTTTTATTGTATGAGACCAACCTTCCTCCAGTGAAGAAAGCCATAGTATAAACATGGGATTTGGGGAATTGAACAGAAACTTTGGATCCTTCATCATTTGGCTCTTCTGTTGTGTCAGCAATGTGAAAGAGAATATGTCCCACTTGCCCTAAGCTAAATGAGTTTCTAAGTGAGCAAGGATGAATGTGAAATCTGATGCTACTCTAGACACTTCTAGACTATTACAATAGAAACTGAAAATATCTCAGAATGGTCCCCTGCTCTACAATGGTACTTTGCAGCTTCCAACAAGAGACTACTATTTCAGCTGTTTTAAAGGCAAGCATATATAGTAAATTAGTAAGATAACAAACAAGAGCAGATGGAAAATTCATTAACTATGCTGATCCTGCATAATACAGGGTGACTTCAAATATGCTTGAAATGAATATGAAGCAGAGTTTCAGTTTTTTACCTCCTTAAATTTTTGTCACCTTCCTTTTAGGGTTTATGCAAAAATGGAAATCAACACAATTAGTCTGATGTGTTCTGTGAAAATCTGTGGTTTCCTATGCAGATTCTTGATTGTGGAGTTTTAAGGATTGCATTAAATACAGTAAACTGTTACTTTTATATAAAAGAACTACACTAGGCATAATGGCCTCCTAAAGGTGTCCATATCCTAATCCCTAGAGCCTATGAATATGTTATCTTAAGTGGCAAAGGGGAATTAAGTTTGCAGACCAAATTTGCTAAGCAACTGACGTTGAAATAGGGAGGTTATTCTAGACTATGTAGGTAGGCCCAAACAGTCCGAGGATTCTTAAAAAGTGGAAGAGAGAGAGGAAGAAGAGGAAGTCAGAATATTAAGGTATAAAAAGGATTCAACTTGCTATTCCTAACTTTGAAAATAAAGGAAGAAGGCCATGAGACAAAGCAGCCTCTAAAATCTGGAAATGTTCAAGGAAACACATTCTCAAGAGTCCTAAGAAACTCAGTCCAGCTGACACATTGATTTTAAACCAGTGACATGCATGTCAGACTTCTGTCCTATGGCACTGTAAAACAATAAATCTGTATTATTTTTAAGTCACCAAATGTATGATAATTTGTTATAGAAGATTGTTACAATAGGACTCTAACTAACCAAGGACCTTATATATGTTTAATTTTATTGTCACATGTTTGCTTATAAAGGATAAATTAGGTTATACCTAACCTAAAGCAGAAATGAACCCATGATATGCTGAGGTGACATTTATTTAATCAAATGTAACCTTTCTAGGTATTCATCTATTCATCCCACTAGTCAGTCAATCTGTCAATCATAAATTGATTGAGGACCACTATATGTCAGAAATCATGGAAAACACTCTGGAGACAGAAATGAAAAATAAATACACTGTACTTATATTCATGAAAGTTAGAATTCTGAGTTCCTTTAAGCTACTGAGAAAATTTTCACAAATATGCTCCAAAATATCACTGACTTAAAATACCAAAGTTAATGTTTATACCTGTAAATCAAGTGCAGGTTAGGTGGCTCTTATTTCTAATACCCAACAAGCTGTCATTCAGTGCTCCAGTCTCCTTCCATTCTGTGGCTCCATCATCTGTGAATTTTTAGTTCCTGCTACAGAGATGGGAGAGAAAGCATGGAGGATTTCATGAATGATTTTCAAGGACAGGATTGGAAGTGACATGTAATTCTGAGTACATTTCTTTGGTATAGGATCAGTAGTGTGGCCACAACTCAATTAATTGCAAGGAACATTGGGAAAAATAGTTGTCCTGTGGACTGAAGAATAGAAAATAAAATTGGAGAGCATGTCACAGCTATTAACTATAGTCTTCTCTTGAGTACTGAATTCTTTTTTCTCTTTCATGGAATTATGCACCTCATCTTAAAGTGCACAAATCCCAAATCTCTGCATTTACTCCAAACAACTCAAATGTAGGATCTACAGTAAAGTTCAGTGCTTTCCATCTTATCCAATGACCTAAATCATAAAACAAAATTTATCTACCCCACCTCCTTCCCAAATAATAGAAAAAGTACTGCATAACTACAATCAACACATTTGGATGGAAAAGAAAGAAAGAAAATTATGTCTATCTGTCATT